>JBBGBA010000183.1:0-277308 GCA_038088335.1 Mesorhabditis sp. LJ9110
CCAGTACACCGAGTAAGCCAAAGCATGCGTTCAGCATACATAAATGGTCTATTTTCGCTGTTTTTCGCTTTTAAAGGGAAAGTGACGGTGTAAAATGTTGCCTTTATCGAGTAAAATGAAAATACAACGTTTAATAATTTTTTTGAAAGGCTCGTAAAGCGTACATTAAAAATTACAGTACCCTCTTCTACGCGACCGTCGTCTGCAATGGGGAAGCCTATCCGCTGGTCACGATCCGTGTGAAAACCTCCGATTCGCATGCCCCATATTTCTACCAAACACCGTACCACGTTAGTCTGTCAGAGGTACCGTAGCTTGGGTGCTTTTTAGATAAAAAGTGTTTAGGCGGTACCGGTTGGAACGGAGATCGATACACCGATTTTGGCCATCGACTGGGACCCGGCACATGATTATCCGATCACGTTTTCGATTGAGGTAGGTTTTGCTAAAGCTTGAGCCTGAGCCTAAGTTTAAGCCTAAGCCAAAACTAAGCTAAAGCGAAGCCTAAGCATAAGCTAAGCCTAACTCAAACCAAAACCTACGTCAAAGCTCTGAAAATTCCGTAATACACCTAATTCCAGGACAACGATTCCCCCTTCTCCCTCGCGGACCCGATCTCGGTTCATGGCACCGATTTTTTGCCCCCAGAAGCCGTGCCCCGCTGGAGCCCCGAGCAGCTTCCCACTATAGTGCGACTACGGTATCTTGGAGCGACCTGTAGAAATTCAGTTTTAGGGTCGATGAACCGCTCGACTTTGACACGCAACCGAATAGCTATGTGTTGACCATCGTGGCCAAGGTGAGAGAAAGCGAGAGGAGAGAGAGAGAGAGAGAAACAGAGAAATAATTTTCAAAAATTCAGGACAATGCCGAGCCCCCAAACACTAACCGCACCCGACTCGTCGTTCACCTCCTTGATGCAGATGATCAGTCTCCCCGCTTCACCAGCGAGGAGTACTTGGCACTGATCCCGAAGGTAAGTTGCGGATGCTTTGATGTATATGTTGCAAGCTTCTCTGTGCCTTTAAAATCGTACCTTTCTCAGGAATGGTCAGTTGGGTCGTCCTTGACGGTGACGCCGCCACTGCACGCATTCGATGGCGATCTCGGCATCAACAAGTCGATCATCTACAGCATTGATGCAAATGCGATGGGTGAGCCCCTTGACAGTCGCTTTAAACGAAATCATGACCGCAGATGCGCTCACGATTGATGCTCAGAGCGGCGAGATCACGCTCATTGACGAAGGAGCCGCAATTCCAGATACGATTGTTGTAAAGGTCTGAAATTAGCGTGATTTTTTATAGAATTGGGTTTCTAGGCTAACAAGCCTAAGCCTAAGCCCGACCCAGGCTTAAGTCTAAGCCTAAGCATAGTAAACATAAGTCTAGCCCTAATCCTAACCTAGGTCTGGTCCTAAGTCTAAGCCGAAGCCTACGCATGAGCATGCGCATCATCTTGTGAAGTGATCGCCTTCATTGGTTCCTTTAATTCCAGGCCACCCAATCGGACCACGAGTCCCGTTTCGCCACAGCTCGCCTACGGGTCGTCTCCGATCTGCCGCAGCCGACCTTTGACAAGTGCGAGGTGTACGGTAAGTAAAAGAACTCCAAATTTAGGATTAAATTTAGCCTCACTCCTCGAGAATACGGCACCAGGGACGCCAGTCGTTGAGATTAGCATATTGCACAGGACGGAGGTATCGGAGTCTTTATTTAAGCGAGAGAGTGAGAGAGAAAGAGAGCGAGAGAAAGAGAGAGAAGGAGAGAGAGAAAGAGCGAGAGAGAGAGAGAGAGTGAGAGAGAAATCGATACCCAATTTCATTATTTAGAAGTCCCACGTCAAGCTTATCGACCCCGATGGGACTTTCGCCCTAAAAATTGACCCGACCACCCCCTCCAAACTGCAAGTGATCGTGAAGAACTCACGTCTACTCGATCGAGAGCTTTTCTCAACAATCGAGGCTGTGCTTCAGCTTGAGGTGACTTTTCTCGGAAATCCCTCCTAAAATCCGTTTAGGACTTAACACCCTCGGTTCCGCAGGAGAACTCTTGCCAGAAGGTGAAAATCCGTGTTGATCTCGTGGACGAGAACGACAATGCGCCCGTATTCGAGCGAGATGTGTTGAGATATTGGGTTGGGGACCAGACGCACGATGGGGATATCTTGGCGACGCTCCGGGCCACAGACAAGGATCAGGTAGAAGCTTGACATCGCCGGGAATCGAGCTCAAGAGAATCCTTCGAGCCCAACCGCGTGACTTTCGACGCCCAGTTAGGGGCTGCCTATATATGTCGACACCTTGAATAGGTTTCTGACTTCCGGGTACCTTTAAAGCTTTTGAAAAGCGCCCAAAATCTACTCTTTTATTTCGCTAGGTGTCGATAACGCACCAAACCGTCAAATAAAAAAATATCTCACTTCTCAAGCCCTTTAAAGTCCCTTTAATCCCATTTCCAGGGCCCAAACGGTGACGTCTCCTATTCCCTAATCGACCCCGCCGGCCAAAAGCTGCCGCTCGAGATCCAGCAGGCAAATGGGGCTGCCAGTCTGGTTTGCTAAAAACCGGAGGTCTTACCGTATCCCATTTAGTTGTACGTTGCAGCCCTCGACAAGGGGGAGCGACAGCTGAAAGGCGCGCTGCGAGCCCGCGATCATGGACAACCGGAAAAGTATGTATTTATGATAACTTTTTGTATCCTTAAACTTTTTTAGGTACAGCGAGATTCCGGTGGAGATCTATCGGCGGAAGTCGGCGGCAAATCCGCTGAAGGATGGATTGGTTAAAGGGAAGGTAACAGCAGGTGTGTTTTGGTATAATATAACCGCGTACTGTAGCGGATTACAACGTACTCTAGCGCACTGTAGCGTATTCTAGCTCCAGCACATTGCCAAGGCATGATTAAATGTAGCACTGTTTCAGCATCCACCACGCGCCAGCGTACTACCGTAACCCATTCACAGCCAAAAACAACGACCAGCCAAGCCCCACGAACTACAAATTACCGTACTACAGCGGATACGACGACTTGGACCCCAACCGCACCCGAGCCGACGACGACTTCAAGGAGTTCGGACGACCCAGAAGAGCCCCAAGCCGAAGAAACCCCGACGTCATCCGAGTTCCTTTGGCGCCAGATCGAGTTCTTGCGCCAGAACGGCATCATCGCGCCTACGGAAGTGCCGTCCGAGGCCGAGATGACGTTCTTCAGGAAGCACAGCATTTTGCCGGGAGAGCTTTCCGGGACTACGAAATCTGCAGAGGAGCCTAGCACTACGCCCAGGTCTTCAAGCCGAAATCCAACAACGTCAGCGAGCCGTTCAGAAGACTTAGAATCTGCTCAAAGTTCTCAAACGATGTCAGCGAGCCGTTCAGAAAACTTAGAATCATCCGCAACGACAACAGCTAGCCGTTCAGAAGATGTGGAATCCTCCAGGGAACGTGAATTTTTGCGGAAACACGGGATGCTTGGAGTTTCTCTAGTTCCGCATAGTGTCAATGCGGAAAGTAGCGGAACTACGGTAGAGTTTGAGGCGTCTACGCAAGCTACGGAAGCCACGGAAGCTACGGTGATTCCAGAAACTACTGTAAAGCCAAGCCCTCGCCCCGAATTCAGACCTCAGACTACAAAACAAACCGCGAAACCGATGACTAAATTCAGTGATGCTAAGATTGAACAACTAAAGAAGAAGGAGAAGGCTACAGTAGCCCACGCGGCGCCGACCAAGACGGCAGTTGAAGGGAACTCGCTGCAGGACCTGGATGGGCAGATAGAGAAAGAGGAAGATGTGGCGAGGGAGTTGGACGAGTCTGTGGAAGCGGTCGCCCTGGAAGATACCGTAGATGAACATCCCCCGGAGAGCTCGTTGGAGGAAGGTGAGTTTCTTTAAAGGATTGAGGAGGCAATGATTCGGCGAGGGAGACAGAGTGGGAGAGAGTGAGAGAGAGAGAGCGAGAGAGAGAGAGAGAGAGAGAGAGCGTGAGAGAGCGAGAGCGCGGGAGAGCGAGAGAGAAATGTCCAAACTTCAAAATGCCGTTTTTTTTCAGCCGAAACAATGCCCCCACAATTCCAATTCCATGAGGACAACTACAAACTACAACTTTTTGGGCCCGTCGTCCCAGGAGAGGTTGGATCACAGAGAAAACGCAAAAATCAGCATTTTTCCAGGGTGTCGGTCGGGTGGCTGCAGGACCCGGTGTCGAAGCGTATGGAATCGATAGACGAGTGTTTGGGCAATTTACAGTGAGAATTACAATGGGTTGGTCCGATGACGTGAACATTTAGATCGACTTTGACGGAGGTCTGATATCGGTCGACGAGAAGGCTGAGGCGCTCTTCAAGCAGCCGGGTACTTTCCGGTTCCACGTTTCGGCCACGGATGGCGTGAAAACGGTGGGTTAAAGGGGTCTGGCTGGATAGTAGAGAAATTATGATATTTTAACATAGTAAACGATATTGCGAATCGCGGCATTTTTACTCTCTCTCTCTTTCTCGCTCGCTCTCTCTCTCTCTCTCTCTCTCGCTCTCTCGCTCTCTCTCCCTTTCTGCATATAATTGTGACCCTTTTGACCCGGGGCTCACCGCATAATTACCTGGGCACCGGGCCATCCGCCGCCTCCATATTTTCGGGGGTTGGCCCCTCACCCACCCGGGCCATCAAATATTGTGCGTCCAGCCGTGAAAGTGGAGTCGTCGGGCCGGCTGGCACTTCGTATAGCAGAGATTTTTGAGAAATTTAAGTTAAAATCTAAACCAATATTGGCAGGTTTTAGCGTTGCGTTGCGAAACGTTGTGTTGCGCAGCGCAATGGAACATAATGAAAAGTAGTACTACGTAGCGTGACGCAGCGTGGTGTAGTGTTGCGGAGCGCTACGTCGCGCGGCGTCGCGTTTCGTAACGTAGCGTAACGTAGTGAATTACCCGACGGAAAAGCTGACGCGTTGCGTGTCGCGGCACGAGAAAATCACTCAGCAGAAAAATAAAAGTTACGAAATATGACGTGCCAGTCCCTTTAAAGGCCCAGGCATTCGATACCCTTTCCAACCCTCATTCCCCGAAATTTGAGCGATGGCTGTCGACCGAAATCCACCATCCCGCCACATTTGCATCCCGGGCTCGACCCCGGCAAAAACGGGTTCATCATTGCCCGAGAAATTGCCTGCTGTTCTGCCCCTCCTAAATGAAGAGATCTGCCTCCCCAGGGGGTGTCCGAGCACCATCTACGATCGCTTACCAGGAGAAAAATGGTGTCTCATCCCCCAGGAATCGCATCGAAAGGGAGATTAGCGGAGGGGTGATCTGAACGTGATAGGTATTGGGTGAGGAGAAAACGCCAAAATACCGACAGCCGAAATCCCGACAACCATAATCCCGACATGCAATAAGCTGTTTAAAAGGAAGAGGCATTCAAACTAGAGCCAAGAATCTGTCGGGATTTTGGCCAAAATATTTTTTTGGGGTCGGATTTGACTGTGGGTTTTAATGTGGGCTGTCGGGATTTTGTTCTGACGGGATTATGGTCGGGATTTGGCCTTTGAATTTTCTTTGGCTATCACGATTTTGGCCTGTCGGGATTGTCGATGTCGGGATTTTGTCCTCTCAGGATTTTTAATGTCGGAATTTTAGGTGTCGAGAGCCTTTAATGCCTCCAAAAAGTTGGTTTTTAAGTATCAGAGCCGAAAGTTATACCTAAGTTATTCATTTCAAAGTTTTATGCGTCTTTAAGCGGATTAATCTTTTTTTTAGGTAAATCCGGTATATGATTTGCGATCCCCTACATTTTTAAAGGAACTAGGAAGTCAAAATTTGGCCAATTTTAGTGCTTAGTAACTTTTGGCGAGCATCTCAAAAAGTCCCCAAAAATTACCCCCTTCAGCCCTATAAATAATCCCTGCGGAATCCAATCTATTTCCTTTGCCGGTGACCCCATGTGGGGTGGGGACCCCGGAATTAGTCCTCTTCCTCCCCCGCCTAGTAGGGGGTAGGGCGGCAGCATTTC
The DNA here is from genome assembly GCA_038088335.1 of Mesorhabditis sp. LJ9110. Taxonomy (NCBI): domain Eukaryota; kingdom Metazoa; phylum Nematoda; class Chromadorea; order Rhabditida; family Rhabditidae; genus Mesorhabditis; species Mesorhabditis sp. LJ9110. The sequence continues at coordinate 6,001 of JBBGBA010000183.1, forward strand.
CGGGGGGCTGGAACACCTGTCCTCGTTGTCAACCTGTTTGGCCCCTCGGGGTTCCAGAAAAGAAACCACACAAAAAATGGGCACGCCACCCCAACAAGACTCCTCAAAATAAAATATTTTTGGGCTTCGAGATATCAGAAAAATACTGGGATTCGCGGATGATTTCCTAAATCATCTCTGCTAGCCTGCTTTTGCCTGTCCTGTTGGGCTCGGAAATCAGAAAAAGGAAATTGATTGACCCCTTTAAAAGCTAGGCAATTAGGGTTACTTTAAAAATTACGATTTTAAATTAAAGACTGAAATTGTCCACTTGATATCCCTCCCCCGATAATGCACAAGCACCTCGTTTATTCTGCGCTTTAGCGCTAATGTGCATAAATTTGACATACCAAATTTGAAAATTGGGGGCTTGGATGGTTAGAAAGTCCCCCCCCCCGATAATGCAAAAGCACCCCCTCAAAGTCCCAAATCCCGGCAGGAACTCTCGATTTTGCCGTTTTTGCCCTCCATTGGAAAGCGAGGGTTGACTTTCGCCCCAGAGCCCTCTGGCTGGCTGGCTGGGTGGGGGACTCACTTTCCAACAGGAAAGGCTTGGATAATTGGGCGGTGTGTTAGGGGGGGGGGGGGGAAGCGTAAGGTGTATGTGAGTGTAGTTGTAGGGCAATCCCGTCTCTTTAGCCTGTGGTGGAGCTCTGCTACGGGGAGTAAGAACTGTTCCTCCCCTGGGGGAGCGATTACACGAAACCCTCGACCCCCTCCTCTCACTCGACTAACAACTACCAACTCTGGCCGGGTCAAAAGAACTTCCCCTCCAAGTTCGTGCTCCGCTCGGTATCCAAGCCAAATCCGAGACAAATCCGTCCACGAATGGCCGGAAGAACGGGGTAGAAGTGGAAGGAGCAAGAGGTGGAGTTAGAGATCGAGTTCAGAGTGCAATTGTACGGGGAGTTGGCATGAAGCCAAGACGGTAAAACGTCGCTCTCTCTCTCTCACTCGCTCTCTCTCTCTCTCTCCCTCTCGCTCTCTCTCACTCCCTCTCGCTCTCTCTATTAAACTCTCTGTAAAATATCAGGATTTAGGGTATCTGTAAGGAAAATATTCGAGCAGGGCGATGCACCACGACTTTGAAAACGGATTTTCAGCTTCAAAACGAGCGAAAGTACAGGATGAAGGGAAAAGGGTTTAAAAGGTTTTTTAAAAGAGTGGGAGAAAGAGAGGGAGAGAGAGAGAGAGAGAGAGAGAGAGAGAAGAGCGAGAGAAACGGAAGATATCAAACCAGAGAGAGAGAGATAGGAGAGAGAGAGAGAGAGAGAGAGAGAGAGAGAAAGCTATAGAGAAAGAGCTTGGAAGACCTTATCCCTCTACAACGTCAAATCCTGAACGCTACTAGCTATCCCCCGCCATTCCGTGCTTGACATACATCAAAATGGCCCCCAGGAAAAGCTTTTAGTGCCCTCCCTCCCTTTTCTCTTGAACGTTCAGGTCATTTTCTTGGCTTCCGGGGGGTGCAGGTGCGCGCCACCCCCCCGCCTCCCAAAATTCGGCCCGCCCCTTCCCCCCTTCCGCCCTCTCTGGTTTGGGGCTTGTTGCCAAGGCTTCTCTTCGGCTTCTCCTTTCCATCCACTAATTCTATATTCGAAAAGATTACTGGATTTCGCAATATATTCCGAGAATTTGCGCCTGTAATGCGATGAATGGCCACCTCATCTTCATACTCGTATATACGGCTTCGTTCGCCGCGACAGCCGACGGGCGCCCAAAACTGCCGGTGCGCATTGATGCAATATACAAAATTACGAATTCTATTTGGCATTTAATGCTGAATTTTTTCATTTTATTTATTCGCGACCTTAATCATCTTGAAATTTAACATTTTTCGAGCTGTGTCTATCACTGAATGAGCAAGCAAATTTTTCCATTTTGACCTATGGCCGATGATTTTTTTGCCACGTAGTATACACCACCGGACTTAAGCTACCGTAATCAATTACGGCACGAAAAGCAGATGTAGCAGCAGCGTGCCGCGGCTTTAAAGGGACGGTGACACCAGAAATCTGCGAATTCTTAACTTTCGAATGTTGGCTTTTTTTAAACGTTACCACCCCTTTAAAGGGACGGACAAGGCATCATTTTGTCGCGACACGCAACGCATACGTAGCGCCGCTCAAGCCAGTAATCGCAGCCTTTTACGCAACGGAAAAAATTTAATAGCATGGGACTAGCGAAATGCATTCTATGGAAATTCTATAGCGCATACATTTTATGGACTCGGCTTGCGGGATTCTTTAGAGTTTTGGCGCTGTTTACATTTTCAGACAAGGGCTCAACCCATTAATTTAATTTAATGTTATTATCGCAGTTAATATACGATATTCTTGTTGATGATGATGCACAATACTCTTCCTCCTTTCCCTACCCCCACTGCCGACCTAGTTTCCAGCCGACGTAGATTGGCAGCGCAAATTTTTTGTATACCCGAGGGCACTGAGGGTGATGGGAATGGGAAAATCCACGGAGGAGGATGAGCATTAAAGGGGCAATCAAGGAAAATCGTATGGTTTTGACTAAAGCTAGAGAATCTGACTATTTTCATCGGTAAAAGACGCCAGGTTTTAGTTTGGCTCAAAAGTCTGCATTCCGTGTCTTGAAACTTTCGAAAGTGAACACCGGGCGTTTTATGTAATTTCGTAGTTCGTAATCTTAAGTTGAAGGAGTGGGCAAGGCAAAATCCATATTTAGGGGATACCTTAGAGCTAAGCTTAGCTTGGCTCAAGCTAAGCCCAGGCTTCGTTTGTATGAAGTTAAGCTTAGACTTAGGCTTAGCTTAGCTTTTCCGGAGGCTTTGAGTTTAGAAGGCATTTGGAGCATCTTGTAGTCAAAATTCGGACTGCCCCCAAGTGCATTCGCACCAATTTTTCGATATTAACCCTATAACCCCCGAATTTCAGGCTCAATCCTGGGTCTCCGTCCAGGTCGACCCCACGAAGAGCATTTTTGCGGCGGCTCCTCGGTTTGATCAGGTTTACTAAAAAAATTTACGATCCTAAAACACCACCAAATTTAGTCAAGCTATGAAATCTTTGTGACCGAGAATCAACCGCCGGCCGTCATCAGCACGTTAAGGGTAAGTTAAGGCTAAAATTATGATTAAATTGATTTTTATAATTTAAATTGCCTATATTTCATTTATCTTTATATATTTGGTTATTTCAACAGGTGGTTTATAAAATGCCGACAAAGAATTAAAATCTCGGCATAAAGCACATTTTTAGGCATTCCACCGCTCCGAAGCGCTACACCAGGACCGGCTCGTCTACTCGATTCTCACCTCGGACAAGGATTTGCCGTTCTCCGTCGAGGTTGCCTTCAATAGTCCTTTGAAACGCATATTTTTTAGGCAAACACCGGACAACTGGCGGTGCTCAACGAGCTGGACAGGGAGAATGGGGAGCGCTACGATTTCCAGGTAAGGTTTGAAGTTTTTTTAAGGCGCCTTTAAGTGGTAAAAGCTCTCAGCTTTACGAATGTTTTACAATGTGGCCAGATCACCATACCCAAAACTCTAATTTTTCCGAATAAAATCACGTTTTCCAGGTGCGAGCTTGCCTCTCCGAGCACAGAGGCGTCTGCGGAGTGGCGTCGGTCTCGATTTTGGTCAACGATCTGAACGACAACACCCCGAAATTCCCGTCGAATACGTACCATATCGTGGTGCCGAACGATTTGCCGAAGGTGAGAGAGAGAGCGAGAGAAAGAGAGAGAGAGAGATAGATAGAGAACGATGGAGAAAAATGCTCACGCTCTCGCACCCTAATTTTTAGGGTGCCGAAGTCGTTCAGCTGGCCGCTAGGGATATGGATGCGGGAAGTAATGGAGTCGTCAGCTACGTTTTGAATCCGCCCAGTGGTTGGTTGATAAAGCTTTTCTTACCACTTTGCTGTATATTTCTCTCGCGCTCCCGTCAGAGCTGTCTCTCTCTCTCTCTCTCTCTCTCTCTCTCTCTTTCACTCTCTCTCACCAAAATTCCGCCTTCCAGAAACCTTTGCCATCGACCACCACACTGGCCAGATCTCGATTCTGCGTACCCCAGAAAAATCTCGCTACTCGCTGATCATCGAGGCCTTTGATCACGGAATCCCTAGGAGGTAAAGAATATCGACAGTAATCCACATTAAACATAAAAAATTAAATAGCACAAAAGTGAAAATCGGCTCAAAAAATCAATGCAAATTTCTAGGACGACCCACACGGAGTTGCGCATAAACGTGGAAGGCAGCAATCCGAGCGCTCCGCAATTTGATCAGGTAGGAAAAACCAAAAGCAAAAAGGCTCTGTCGCGGCCGGGGATCAAACCTTTGGCCCGAAAGTCATGAGCTAGATGGGATAGCCGCTGCGCTATGACCAGTGACTTCAAAACACCGTAATTTAGTCCGGCTACACTTTGATCGTCGAATCTCCCGTCCGGGTTGGCCAAGTTATTGGGAATGTGCACGCCACGGATCCAGACCCAGGGGAGGATGGAATGGTTAGTTGGTTTTCACGCTATGGGGACTGGAAAGGCATCGCCAAAGTTTCTGCAACAAGTTCAAGCAGTCCAATTATGTCAAATATCAGCAAAAAAACCAGAAAAAGGAGATCTACTGTTCTCCACAACAAGTTCAAGGAGTTCGATAATTTGTAGACCGTGAGACCCTCAGAAATCGAAATTTATGTCTTTTTTGGCGAGTCGTTTTCGAGTAGTTCAACCGTGCAAGCCTCTAAAGATTGCAGACGCACCCTGAAATTTGGCAACAACTTCAAGGAGTTCAGCCTCAATTATCTGAATAATTTTAGGTCACCTACTCATTCGGCACTTCCCAAGACCCGCGAACCCAAGTGGACCAGCAAAAGTTCTCCATCAACCCGAAGGTAGGTGGAGGTATACGGTAGTAAGAGCTTGTTTTAGACCGGAGCCGTGTCCGCGCTGACGCCTTTGACATCACTCGACGGCCCCTTCCACCTCGTCGCCGAGGCGTCCGATCAAAATGCGATTTTCAGGTGCTGTCATTGTCCCTTTAAGCTTGGAAAAATGTAAAAAATTTAGTGTTTAGTCCTTTAAACTCTAATGTTAGGTGTCACAGTCCCTTTAAAATACCATAAACTCACCCAATTTCAGCCGTAAAACCAAGGCCGCCGTACGTGTCGAAATCTCCGGCAGCGCCACCCTACGCTTCTTCCCACTCCAGGAAATTGTGTACATCTCCAGCGAGAAGCAGCCGGGCAGCGTGATACTGCGGTAGGGAAACGCTCGAAAATCACCCCGATTTAGTGCCTCGGCGCACACCTCCGGCTCCTCGGACATCAACTTCCTGCTCGTCGACGCCCCGGAGGCGTTCGCGATGGACGGCGACTTGTTGAAAGTGGTGCAGCCGCTTGCGCCTGGGGAGACGAATTTGACGATAAGGTATTAGAGTGTGGTTTTTTGAGATTTTGAGCATCTCCAGGGCGGAGACCGAGTCGACCCACGTTGAGCATGTCGTACGGGTGGTGGTGATGAACGATCGGGACAAGTATCCGGTCTTCCCGAAGCTGTCCTACGATTTGGAGGTCTGTTTTTGGAAGGTTTCGGTGTACTCGTTGAACTTGCGGTTAGATGGCAGAGATAAGAAGAATGTTAGAGCTGTCATTACATTCAACAAAAAGCCTTTTCTTCATTTGATGCTATTCTGAATTCCAACTTCCTGAACTGCTTGAACTTGAGTTCATTTAATCGTGCTAGATATGTAGTTATATTGGTACCACTGCTTCGAGGTTAAAACCTGAACCTCTTGAACTTGTCGCCCTAAAACCCTCATAATTCCAGATTCCGCTCGAGACCCGTTTCCCGATCCTGCTGCACCGTTTCGCGGCCAACGTCGAGAACGGCACCGTCCAGTTCGCCCTGTACCCCCCGAATCGGGTGCCCGGGTTGACGATTGATGAGGATACGGTAGGATACGGTCGTATCAGTGATATTGGGATTTTTAGGGCACACTAATTGCCGGGAAGGACTACATCGACTCAAGGCTGAATCGTGATACTGTATTTGTGGTGGTTCGGGCGACGAATCGAAACTATCCACGATTCTACTCGGATGTTGGGGTGAGAGAGCGAGAGAGAGTGAGAGAGAGCGAGAGAGAGTGAGAGAGAGAGCGAGAGACAGAGAACCAAAAACAACAACACCTAAAAAATGCTCTTCAGGTCTCGATCTCCTTGGTGTCGACGGCTGCTCGTCTGCGCTTCTCCAAACCGCTTTTCAAAGCCACCGTTCGCGAGAATACCCGGGTCGGAAGTGTGCTGGATGTCGGGAGGATTGAGGTTTGTTCGGAAGTTTTGAGCATGAGCCTGAGCATGACCAATTCAATTAAGCCGTTCCAGATGCAATCCGCACCCGCGAACACGGTGTTCACCATCACCCCCGCCAGCCCATTGACCATCCTCCCCAACGGCTCGATCATCGTCAACGACGACGTCGACTTGGAAAAGTTGCCGGTTGATGAGAACGACGATATGCTATTTGTGGTGATTTTTTTGTTGACAATTTTTACATTCTTTCAAGGCCCCTGGAAGCGCAAAATAATGGCCTTGTTAGCTATCGAAACGTTTTGGTGTCATACTGTATTACCTATTACCTTGCATAATGGAGTACCAGGCACACTCACGGATTACTAGGTGACCGCCAGCGACGGCGAGCAGTCCGTGACTGCCAAGCTGCAGCTGAACATTGAGGACGTGAACGAGTTCTTGCCCCGATTTGACTACCTCCACTATCAGGCTCATATTGGCGAGGGAGCGTTGTCAGGTTGGTCACTTTCGAGATACCACAAACCCTCTAGCGCGCGCGATTTGAACGCCTTGGTGGCGGGTTGCGATCACATGGCGCGCTATTGCAAAATACGCAGTGCGACAGCTACAAGTTCAGCTTGTTCAACCACTTCACCTCCAAAATTTAGGCACCCCCATCGTGAAGGTCCGTGCCACCGACAAAGACTTCTCGGACACGAAGCTTGAATATCGCATTAATGGCGGATCAGGCGTCAAATTCGTCAAGATCCAGCAGGACGGCACGCTGACCCTGGTCGAGTCGTTGGATCGGGAGAAGATGGCCAAATTTGACGTTGTGGTACGGAACTCGAGTCGATTTTCTAAACTATTTTATTTCAGATTGAAGCCGTCGATTCTGGGGGCAATTCGGCGGAGGCGAAGGTTGATGTGAGTATTTAGACAGTATCGAGCATTTTTTTCGTGAGCTTTGCGTATTCTGGCGCACACCAGCGTACTATGACGTACTGCAGGCAAAATAGCATACTACCACGGCAGCGTATTGTAGCGTACTGCAGTGAAATATAGCATCCAGAAACGCAATATAGCTGCTTTCTAGCGGCGTTAGTTGTTTTGCGTCAAACGTAGGTGCAGTTGCGTGCTATTTAACGTATGTTTTGTATATGGAATACTGTACGACTACTATGGCGTAAAGTAGCGTACTGAACCTAGGGGTCACGTAATGGAATACTAACTAGCGTATCATTGCGTACGGAAGTTTACTATGTATGCGTATTCTAGCGTACCGTAACCTCCCATCTCTAGGTCGACGTCCTCGACGCAAATGACAACGCTCCACGCATCCTAAACCAGCCCTTGATCTGGAACGTGCCAGAAGGAGAGGCTTCTCTCGGAGCTACCTTCGAGATTTTGACTTCCGGTAGGAAATTTATCCGCAGTTTGGGTTTACCTCCCCGTTTTAGACCTCGATGAAGCCGAAAATGCGCAGGTTACCTACGCCCTCACGGGGGGAAATGAAGGCCGATTTTTCGAGCTGATTCAGAAGTCACCTGTGGCGGTATGTTTCTTTTGTTCTCTCTCTCTCTCTCTCTCTCTCTCTCTCTCTCGCTTAATCGCAAATTTTTTAGGCCGTCTTGAAAATCGTAAAGCCACTCAACCGAGACCAGCAGGCGGCTCATGTTTTGTCGATTGAAGGTCAGATTTTTGAGCGGCTTTAAGGGACGTCGATTAGGCTTAAGCTTAGGCTTAAGCTTAGGCTTAAGCTTAGGCTTGGGCTCAGGCTTAGGTATAGGCTTAGGCGTAGGCTTAGCCTTACGCTTCGGCTTGGCATACTTTTTTCCGTTTCAGTAAAAGACCACGGCCACCCCTCGATGATGTCGGTAGCTACCGTAACCGTGAACGTGAAAAGCGAGGGCCGCACGTTGCCGCAGTTCCCGTTGAGGGAATACAAACAGGCGGTGGGTGAGAGAGAGAGAGAGAGAGAGAGAGAGAGAGAACTATCTTACTGTCTCCAGGTGCCCGCCGATATGCCGGCCAACTTCAACATCCTCCAAGTGGCCGCTGAGGACATTGACGTCCCGGTGCAGTACTCGATTAGCGGTGGTGAGGCCTGTAATGCCCTCAAAATTGGACCTAAAGGTTTGATTACCACGAAAAGGTTTAATTCATCGAAATCCAGGCGAAGTCTCCTTTGCCACCAACGAACGTCCAGAAGATTTGACTCGTATCGAGTGCACGGTAGAAGTGAGTGATGGGTCTCATAGCGATTCCACACGGCTGGTCGTCACCTTGGAGAAGATGTTTGCTGGGTAGGTGGAGAGATATAGAGAGAGAGAGAGAGAGAGCGAGAGAGCGCACAAGCTCAAAGATCCCGTTTTTTTAGCAAGCCCAACCGCCCAAATCATCCGCCCAAGTTCGCGAAGGGCAACTATGTCTTCCGCGTCAACGTCGCCGGGGCGGCCACCGGACCTGAGGGATTGGTAAGAGCATCTACATCCAGTCTCAAATTTCCCAAATAACCTATGCTAGTTTGCCCTCAAAAACAATCATTTTAGCTGATCGGCCAAGTCTCGGCCATCGACAACGACGGCGACCTGTTCAACTACTCCATCGAGCCCGTCGAGTTCCGAAACCTCTTCGAAATCGACAACCAAGGCCAAATCTGGCTGCGCAGCGTGGAGGCGCTGGGGGAGAGCCGCAGCATGTCATTCCTGGCTGTGGCCACCGACAAGGGTCAGCCCCAGCTCGCCTCGTTCACCAACGTTCGCGTGTCCTTCCATCAACTCGAAGCAGTTCAAGCCGGACACGGCTTTTCGCGACGCCCTCTTGACCAGATCGTCGATGAGGTACAGTTGGTAGAATGAGAGTGATAAACTGGTGCTCAGGAGATGCCCTCGTCTGGGACTCAAGTCACGCGGTTCCCGGATCTGGAGACGACGGTGTTCACCGTGTCGGATGAGGTGAAGGACGGGAAATTGGTAGGGGAGGAGGTGTGGAATGCAAGGTTGTGGTTTTAGACGATGCCGCAAACAGTCCAAGCATTCCCGAATACACAGTGGAGTAGCAGTACGGCGCCGTCGAGGTCGAGGAGTACAGCTGCGGAGACAGGTAGGCCATGTCATTCTCACTATCTAGCTCTCTCTCTCTCTCTCTCTCTCTCTCTCTCTCTCTCTCTGTTTCGCTCTCTCGCGCTCTCCAGAACCCACCAATGATCCGAACTGCTTGAAGATGATCTCCTAAGCCGGTTTTACTTAGCTGGCGACCTAGCAAAGACCATTTGGGAACCCAAAAACTCCTGCACTTCTAGAAACCCCGCGTCACATGGCCACCCACGAAGTCGACGCGACGATTCGCCCAAGCACAGCTGGCACAACGACAATGTGGCTGGCCACCGACAAGCAGGTCACCGGCAAGGCAGCGACTCAGTGGACGAGTACGTATTTTAACAGTCTCTTTCCATCAACTTGAGGGAGTTCACCCCCTTCCCACGATCCGATTTTTCCTAAAAATTCCATTTCCGTTTGCAGAAGTGGAAGGTGGTTCCGAGGGTGATAGTGAGGATGAAGCCACCGAACCGACGACGCTCGATGCCGAGACTTCAGAATCTCAGGACGAAGAAGAGGACACGTCGAGACCGTTCGAGAATGCGGATGGGGATATGTTTGGGTGAGTGGGGATGAGTTAAGGGGAGCTGGACAGCAGGGAGTCTGAAGTTTTTTAGCTCCAGGTGATATTTTAGCGATGATACCAGGGCTTCTGGCAATACTGGAGCCGATGAGCTGCACTTCCGACATGCGCTCTACTACGCGTCGATGCCAGAGGGGCGCTATAGCAATGGCGCTCTGCTGAATCTGAAGCCAGAGCCGTTGCAGACGAATGGAGAGGTGAGAGAGAGAGAGAGAGAGAGAGAGAGAGAGAGAGAAGAGTGACCGAGTTAGCTATAAATAAAGGTCTATGCAAAAAATTAGGAAGTCACCTACACAATCTCCGACTCCCGCCTCCCATTCCACATACGCGGCGACACCGGCGAACTGGCCATCATGGACGTCGACCGCGAGAAGTCACTCTTCTTCGCCTTCAGAATCACGGTAGAATGATAGCCAGAAAGATGTATCAATTCTCCTTTAGGCTACCGATTCCCGCCACAGGACCGCAACCACCGTAGTCAACGTGACAATCCTGGACGTGAACGACAATTATCCCCTGTTCGTCTCGCCGCCGCTGTTCGTTGGATTGGTGCGTAGTGGGCGATGTATAGGAAAAAGTTTTTAGCCAACCAACATTGCGCCGAATGTGGCCGTTGACCGGCTGCAGGCCATCGACGCTGATGAGGGGCGGAATGCCGAGGTTACCTACGAGTTGGAGGAGAACCCGCTTCTAGCGATTGACGCCAGAAGTAGGTTTATCTCTCTCACTCTCTCTCACTCTCTCTCTCTCTCTCTCTCTCTCTCTCTCTCTCTCTCTTTAACTCTCACCTATTTCCAGCCGGCTCGATCCGTGTCAAATCCCCCCTCAGCCCATCCCAACAACCATTCGAAGTGAAGGCCACCGCCAAGGATGGCGGACGGCCCGGCCTGAAGACAACGCATACGGTAATTCCGCCAAAAACTAATAAATGAGCTTTTCTCTTAAGATTCGCGTCCGTGTCTTCCCCCCGGATTCCAAGCCCCTCCTCCCGACGCAATCCACCCCGGTCGTGGTCCCCTATCCCGCTAGCCCGAATCACTTTGTCACGCAACTACTTGGTGGGCCAACCGCCGGGCAACGGTCCCAGATACAATATCGGCTGGCTGGAGATGAACATGGTGGGTGGAGAAAGATTGATGAGGATTGGATGAAGCTTACAAAGCTTACAAAGCTTACAAACTTGTTAGTTTTCACTTAAGCGTAGTCGAAACCTATCACCAAGACCAAGCCTAAACTTAAGCCTGAAAAGCCCAAGCATACGCTTACGCCTAAGCCTAAGCCCAAGTCAAAACCTAAGCCCAAGCCCAAGCATCTAATTTTTAGGCCTTTTCACAATCGATGAGGAGGGCCGCGTCCTTCTCGCCCGTCAACCTGCCCCCGACGACTTGAACAAGTACCACCAGATCAGCGTGAGGGCCGACAACGCCCTGGGAACCGATCAGACTACGGTAAGTGAGCATAGCTTATCTCCAACTCTTATCCTCAGCTGAACGTCTTCCTGAGCGGAACGGGCGGAGCACCACCCAGGGTCGAGGAGACGCGACCGAGCTTTGCGGGACCGTGCTCATTCCCGACGAAGCTGTACAATGCTCAGGTTTGTGAAGGGAACAAGGGCTGAAAGAGACGCTACGCTTCAACCTACCTGAAAATTGAACCTCTCTAGATCGCCGAAAACCGCGAAGGACGCCACAAGTTGAGCAAGGTCACGTCGGACTGTGAATCGGCTGGCGCCGGATATGAATACACCATTTGGCAGGGGGCCGGTAGGGGAGATTATTGGCTGGCGAGGTCATTGGCAAAATTTCAGATCAATTCGAGGTAGATGAACAAACAGGCGAGGTGTTTGTGAATGGGCCGTTGGATCGGGAGAAGCGCTCTGTGCACTTCATCTTTATCAACGTCACACGACCGAATGAGGCGAAGGCGAAGCGGCAGACGGCTGGGAATCCAGTTATTGAATGTGGGTTAGAGAGAGAGGGAGAGACAGAGAGAGAGAGAGAGAGAGAGAGAGCGAGAGAGAGAAACAGAGTGAGAGAGAGAAATCATTTAAAGTATTTTTTAGACGCCATCTCGAAGCTGTCCGCCTGGCAAGCTCTAGTGGTCGTCCGCGTGCTCGACTCCAACGACAATTCCCCCCAATTTGCCCGTCTAACCCCCGAGGGCCAGTACTCCGGCCTTGTGGCCCAACAGGCCCCGCCCCTCACGCCAATCCTAAGAATGCAGGTAGGACTGGTTCAGCTTTTACGGATTTTGACGTTTGGCGGACCGAAAAATTCATAGCTATATCTTGCCGGTGCCTTTAAAAGGAACTACAAGGCAACAGCTGGTTTCGAAAATTTCTGGCGCATGAATCAAGGCCCAATTCAGGCTCAAGATGCCGACGAGAAAACGCAGCTGGTGTACGGTATCCAGGGCGGCGATCAGGACGCTTTCCGCTTGAATTCCACGACTGGCATCCTGACGCTGGCCAAGATTATTCACGAGGATTCGAGGTGAGCTGAAAGGCCCAAAAAAAGGAAAATAGAGGATCGTACTTATCAATCGATTTAGAACAATCTTCCGAACAACCGGTACCGTATCCGATGGCTCGCATACTGTAGAAATCCCGGTTACGGTAGGAAAATTTTTTTCTAGAGGAATTTTTTGCAGGTTCACAAACTGACGCCAGCTTCAAATTTGGTGTATTTGACTTTGGAGAAGAGGATGGAGGAATTGGATGAAAAGGTACGGCTATCTCTCTCTCTCTCTCTCTCTCTCTTTACCGACCCCTTCCAGGTGGTGGAAAAAGCGCTTGCCAGGATCACCAACACCGAAATCCACGTCCTTACCAAGGAGCCGTTCACCAACAGCCAAGGCCAAGTCGACCCCAATCGGTACGCTACACTCCTAACGACACATTCTGTTGCTTCAGAAGCGTAGTCCACGTCTACGGTCTGGAACCAAAGAGCCGGGCGCCAGTGGAGAAGAATCGGCTGAAGGGGCTGCTCGACAAGGTCTACGGGGCGTTGCAGGCCTCGGAGGCTAGGTGAGCACGACCTTTGAGAAAAGCCCAATTCTAACCATCCAATTCCAGGGTATCCTCAATCTCCCTGGCACCCGCTTCCTCCCCATCTCTCTCCACTGTTGATGCCTTCCTCCTCTTCATTTGCCTCGTCCTTGTCGTCATCGCTCTCGTTGTCTGCTGCCTCGTGGCCAGCCTCTGCAAGCGGTAATTTCTATATCAACCTTGACTACGAAATACTGCTATAGACGTGATGCCGTAGATGGAAAGGATTATATGCGGAGTTCATCCTTGGATGGGCCACGTCCGTATGATGTCTCGGTGATTCCGAGGGCTACTGCTCAGGCGGTGTTGGCTGGACGTCCACTTCCGGATCCGATGCAATTTAGGTGGGGAGAGGGAGTGAGAGCGGGAGAGTGAGATCGCGCGAGAGCGAGAATGAGAGAGACAAGGTGGAGCTAGATAAAACAGAGCGAGCTGAGGTAGCCAGGCGCGAGCGCAAAAGAGAGATCCAGAGAGAGAGAGAAAGCGAGAGAGAGAGAGAGAGAGAGAGAGATATAGATCCAAAGAGATAGATCCAGAGAGAGAGAGATCCAGAGAGAGAGAGAGAGAGAGAGAGAGAGAGAGAGAGAGAGAGAGAGAGAGAGAGAGAGAGAGGGAGAATATCAAAATTTTCAGCGAAAACAAGCAGCATTCCCCGTCACGAATCTCGGCTGATGATCTTCGATCTACAAACCGTTCCGATGAGCTTCTCGTTTTTGCCAATTCCGTCAGGTATGATACTAATAATAATGATACCAATTCATACAAATTTTAATTGAAATTTAGCTAATGTTTAAGGTACATCAATTCACAGTTAAAGTCTCGCTAAAATCCTCGCTTCCCAGTCCCCTTAAAACCCACCGCCTTCAGAGACACGAAAAGCCGGGCGAGCGCCGTCTCCGACGAGTCCGGCTCGGATCGAGGGTCGACTGAGCGGGTTTGTGCGCCAGTGAAGAGCCAAAATCAAAATTCCAGGAACCCGTGGAGCGCACCGCCGCCACGCTGATGCCCCGAAAGTAGATGTACAAAACTTGGAGTTTTTCTTGACCAAATCGTGCCTTTCCCGTTTCCATTCCACGCAATTCCTATCTACACATATCGCCCTATTCCGCGTTGAGGGTCGTGTCTTTCTTACTATAAAATTTGAGGGTTTGGGACTGGGAGCTGGGAGCAAAAGAAACTCCTGGCTCCTTGCTCCTTTTCTTTATTTTGCTTACTTCTTCTTCTCGTTTTGCTCTCGTTCTCAAGGTAGATTAAATTTTTCCAAGTCCTCCCACTCAAAATTCCATTTCTATCCACTTGGTGCTCAACTATCCCAGTCATTTCCCAGTGTCTTCCACTATTTATCACTTCTGATTTTTTGTGTGTTTGTTTGATTCGGATTCCTATTTCGCTTACACATTGCTCCGCCCACAGGTCTAATAATAAAGTGCTGACAGTGATGTTGTTCGAGAGCGAGCGAGACAGAAACGGAGACACAGAGAGAGAGAGAGAGAGAGAGAGAGGAGAGAGGGAGAGAGATAGACACAGATTGTTAAAGCGCGGTAGCACCATAAGCCCGCTAGAGGAGCACGAGAAAAAGGGAGCGTGTTCAGAGGCGAGAGAAAAAGAAGGCTGGAAAAGAGAGAAAAAGGGGAGAGCGATAAAGCAGTGAAAAAGTGACCGGACGTGAACGGAAGCTAGAGAAGAGCGAGAGAGGGGGGGCGAGGTAGAGAGAGAGAGAGGTAGAGAGCGAGTTAGAGAGAGAGTGGTACAGAGCGAGTGAGTGAGCGAGAGAGCGAGTGCGATAGTGTGACAAAGTTTCATGCAGTTAAACATTCATATTACAACCTCAGCGCAAACCGATTTATTCGCTCAGTGGTGCATCGCTTTTACGTGTGCATGCAATATCGGTGAATAGCACTGTAGAGATAGGCGAATTTTCGGGGGCGTCGAGGAGTTCATGATGAAGGTTGGCTGTTGCCCCGAACGTCATCAAGTTGATAGGGTCGCCGGGTAGGTAGATGAGCTATTCTGAAAATTCGGAAGTTTCAGAAACGGCCTGGTCGGCCCCACGTTTGGTCGATTGCTGCGACTGGGAGGCGTCGGACTCATCGGGGGGCGCCTCGGGGTTGGAGATGGGGGCCACGTCGAGGTCGACGACGGCGGCACCGGCGCCAACGTTCATCTACAAAGGACGTCTCCAAGTCGTTGTTTAGGTAAGATCGAGCTTGACTCCGAAAACACCGACAAGTTCTATCTAACCCGATAATCAGAAACGCGAGAATTACGCGGATTTTCGGTTTTAGACAGTTCGCCGCGGTCGGCCAACTCTGCAACGGTCCGCGCTCAACTTCGGCAAGTTCAGAATTGAGGGAAAATCGTTGTTCAAAATTGGGAAAGGAGTTTGAAATATTGAACCCGATTTCGACAAGTTCAGAATCGATCGAAAATGAAAACTTCACAAGTTCGAAGCAAAGGTCGACAACTCCGACAAGTTCAAAAGTCGAGAGCCTTAACCGACCATATCGTCGACGACGGGCTTCTTGGAGTTGTTGCCCCTCTTCTTCTTCTTCAGGCAGCAGCACAGCACGATGATGACGACGATGATGATCAGCACCAAGGCTCCGACCAGCGCTGAAATTTTATCGTAGTTGATAGCTTTGCCAAATTCATCCCTTACCAGCCACCAAGACGACCTCATCGCTCATCAGCGTGTCCGGTTCCTTCGTCGTGGTCGGCGTCGTCTTGGCCGTGGTGGTGGTGGTGATCTTCTTCGTGCTGGTCGTCGTGCTCACGTCGGAACAATGATACTGAAGGGGATGAGTCGAGATTTTCTAGCGGTGCGTACCAGTTTTTTGGCCTCGTCGTCGAGGTCGTAGCACGGCTTGTAGACGACGCACGCAATCCCGTCGACTTCCTTGTCGTAGCGGAGCACGTTGTCGCGCCACTCAGGCTATTTTTTGTTTGGTTTTTTTATGTTTTTTTAGTACTATGGATAAGGCTTCATTAGGAAAAGCTTCATCGGGGCACCTACCTCACGAGGGGACGTGTTGCCACGACAGTTCGGAATCGGGTTGCACGGTGGTGTGAGGGCCCACGGGTCTTTCAGCCTCGAGTTCTCCTCGCTACACCAGTCGAGTTTTGCCTGAAAAATTAATCGGTTCTTTGGCATTAACGGGGGGCATTTGGCATTTTCCAATACAAAAAACAATCGCATTCGCAAGAACTTTACAAATTTTTATTAAACTTTTTAATTTTCTTTTAACTAAACCTTCATAATTTCGTTGTTTGGAGTTATGAGCGTTTTCCCTTGGAATAAAGTTCAAGTTTACTAGAACTAATAAACATTTCCAGACGCAGATAAGAAGTTAGGTTTCCGAGCTGGAAAGCGCCCCCCGATAAGGGGAAAGTGCAAAATTTCTAGAATGCGGTTGCGGGTGGTCGCTTTGAGGTTTTTGGCATCTCCCGCTCTCTCTCACTGTTTCTCTCTGGCTTACTTTGTCACTCTCTCTCGCTCTGTCGCTCTCACTCTCTCTCGCTGTGTCTCTCTCACTCTCTCCATCTTTGTCTCTCTCTCTCTCTCTCTCTCTCAGTACCGTAACATCAAGGACACCAAAGTAGTCCTTCTCCGGATTGCTGGGAATTGCGCGACAGCTGGGCTCCCGGCTAAGCCCCCGTCCGTTCTCATTCGGAGGGCAAATGTCCATGCAGGGGGCGACCATCCCCTGTTCGTTCAGCGGCTTCAGGTATTTCTCGCTGTAATTGGTGGTGGTTAGTGACAGCAAGCAGTAGCTGGAACGTACTCATCGTGGATTTTCGGCTCAGTGAGCTTGCAGAACGGCGGGATCAAGCAGGGCCAGCTGGCGACGTTCTGCGGTTCGCTAGGGTACGCGTGCGGGTCGGAGCACCACTAAACGGGGTAGTACGGTAGGTGAAGTGCGTACGATCTCCTGCTCAAGCGCATGCAGGCATACAAATTAAGCCGAAAAGGAACAGTAAAAATTAGCATGGAGCAACGGAGAGGGCCGTAAAACGACCCACCGGTTTGTACATGCCCTTGCCGAGGATGTAGCGCTTCAGGACGGTCGGGTAGCAGATGCGGGTTGCAGATGGATCGCTCTGTAGCTCCCTAACAGAATATTTTTCGAAATCGAAGCCCTATTAGTTACGCGGGAAATTCGTTGCGTTCGCCGCACCAGCCCGTCTCGTAGCAGCCAAAGCGCAGATTCATCGATTTCATCGCCAGCTCCATCGGCGTCTGGAAGTTCAGTTTTCTCGCTCTCTCTCGCTCTCTCTCTCTCTCTATCTCTCTCTCTAATAAACTGACCTTATCGGGGAAGTGGGTCTCGTTGCAGGTAGGGTTATACGTTGGGTTTGGCGGGTAGAAGATGAACACTTGCGGGTCCGAGTCCCGTCGGTCGCGCGTACGCAGCCGGATGCGCTTCACCTGGGCTGCTGACGGAGGGACTGGCCTGCTACTGTCGGCTGGTGGCCGCTGCGTCGACGGAGGGTCGATCGTCTGGCTTGCAAAGGCCTGCAAAGCTCGTATTGAACGGGGAAAGGGGCGTACCGGGTGTCCAAAAAAACGAACCATCTGACATTTCGCCGTGTTACATCCAATCGGTCCCAAATTTGGACCAGATGTGTATCAGACACTTGTTGTTAGAACTCGAAAATACTATAACTACTGGGTTATAAATCAGGATTGGTGTTTTTTTAGGATCTAATACACCTCTGGTCCAAATTTGGGACCGATTGGATGTAACACGGCGAAATGCCAGATGGGTCGTTTTTTGGAACACCCTGTATGGCTGAAAAGTTTTGTGGCTGGGGGGTCCTGGACTCTTTCTTCAGCATCTCTATCAGGGCCGAAAGTAAGAGTTCATTCCCCAGCCGTCACCTACCTAACGTATCTCGGCTCCCTGTTCATCTACAGGTGTGTGAAGTATGCCAAAATGTTCGTCTTGCTCTGGCGAGTATCTTGGTATACTTTACACACCTGTAGATGAAAGGAGCCAGATAAAATAGTGGGGCCGTTGGGGGGTAAGCTGCACTCTAACCTCTCTAGCAAGGCCGATACCGTCCAAAAAACTTGATTGCCCTATCATTACCGACTCCCGAAATGGCCCACCCCCGTTCTGAACTCACCCATGTTGGGTGATCCTCGCTGATTCGTGGGTAGCCGTTGATGAGGTGGTGGTATCGGCAGTTCGGATTCTCGCGGTCCGAGAAACAGAAGAGCTTGCACGATGGATGCGTCGAACCCTTCTCCCAACATCGTTGACAATCCTGGTGATCCTTCCATTCGGCAAGATCGCAGCGTAGGCACCACGGATCGCTCGCTTCGCACTGGAAGGCAGGAAATTGACTACAGTGGTTTTTGGCAGTGTTACTGGCTGGCAAGTCTCTAGTTACCCTAGAAGCCGATCTTACGATTAATTTTTTTCTAATATCAATTGCGTCAGCGTTAATAGTCGTAATACTAAAATTAAAAAATACCAGGGTTGAAAGGCCGCTACGCGGCTTTTCGGCGGGGACCTTTAATACGCGGACACTTTGCAAAAATTTTACGATTTACGTTAGGGATCCGAGCACCACAGGAATTAAGTGAACAACCGTCTTCGAGCCCGGCAAAGCCCAGAATGCGCCGAATCAATTCTTGTATGTAAATTAGTCTATTTCCATACCAGTGGAAAAAGACCGCTTCGCGGCCATTTTCCACTGGACCCGTCCAGGAACCATGAACTTGAACACCTTCGTTTTTAGCCTGCGGCGCTAGTTACTGGTTTTTCGCCAGGATTTGGCCTGCGGCGCGAGAGCCCGAGCCAGGGACCTTTTCGTTGGCCTGCGGCGCTAGAGCCAGAGCCAGGCCTAAACCTCGCACACCGAGAGCCTAGAAATATGTTTTGTTGCCGAACTACCAAAAAGCAAAAAATTGAATCACCCCGCGATCCGAACTCACGACCCTGCACGTGGTAGACCGAGCGCTAATCCATTACGCCAAGGGGCCCACGAGAAGGGATGAGGAAAGGCCTCTTCGGTCCTGGGGAGGCCGGTGCAAAGATAAGGATGACCAATGAACCCGGAGGGAGGCCTTCTGCTCACAGTACAAAATTTTCTATGCAAAGTGTCTACACACACACATCAACTATTTTTTACATATAGTAGTATTTTGGCGGAAAGGGCTGCAAAAATTGTTCACCAACAACGTGTATTACCATTGTGCTTTGAGGGCCTCTTCCCCGGGCCGGGCCGGGAAAAATGGGGTTTCCGGGCCGGCTTACCAACACCAGAGTCTTACCAACCATGGCTTTCTCGTTGCGAGGCCACCTACCTGGCAATCATCAACCCGGATCCCATCACATGCCGGGCATCTACCCAACTCTCCATTGATGTCGCCCAAGCGCTGCCACCTACAGTCAGTACAGCACACGCAGTCCACTTCTCTCTGGCCTGGCTCGCACTGAAATGATGGAGCTCATTTTGCATAATCGACATTTGGTAAGTCTCCACAGATACCCCCCCCCCTCACCCCCAGCCAACACCCAACTTTTGTATCGCAGCTCCCTGTTCATCTACAGGTGTGTAAAATGTTCAACCAAAATTTTCGTCTTGCGCTGGCGAGCATTTTGGTATGCATACGTTACACACCTGTAGGTGAACAGGGAGCCGAGATCGGTAAGGGGAGGGGTTACCTGGAGTTCAGCCAAGCCCTCACCTTGCGCGCGTTCGGCTTCCGCGGAAACAAGCCTTTTGGGGGGACGTACGGCGTTGGCTTAGGCGTAGTCGTTGTTGGTGTAGTGGTGGTTGGCGTAGTCGTCGTGGTCGTTGTCGTTGTAGTCGTTGTGGTCGTCGTCGTTGTAGTCGTTGTGGTCGTCGTTGTTGTGGTAGTGGTCGTTGTGGTCGTCGTCTAAAAGCAGGGTACTTGCAAGTTTTATCGTGTATTTTTAGTAAAATTTAAGGTACAAGTCTAGTCTGGGGGAGCTTGAGTTGTCGGCTCCACCTACCGTACCTCGGCTCCCCGCCATCGCAATGGACAGTAACGTACACCAAAATACTCGCCAGCGCGAGGCAAACATTTTGGTATACTTTACACACCGGTAGATGAGCAGGGAGCCGAGATACAAAAGTTTGTGCCGACGGGGGTTACCTGTACTCCTACCAGGCGTGGTTCCTAGACTCTAACCACCGCTTAGCACGCTAAAAGCAGACCGAGGTGGTGGTGGTGGGGTCCGGGGGGACGGCGGTATGCAGGTATCCGGCCAAACATTTCTTTTCCTTCGGATTGTCCTCCGTGCAACCCTTGGGTGCCACCAGCAGATCGTAGTTGCAGTCCAGCCACAGCGTGCCGTCTTTGATCTGGGGGTACCATAATATATCATTAAAGGGAAGGGTGATGCCTTGATTTGGGAGC
This sequence comes from Mesorhabditis sp. LJ9110, assembly GCA_038088335.1. NCBI lineage: Eukaryota > Metazoa > Nematoda > Chromadorea > Rhabditida > Rhabditidae > Mesorhabditis > Mesorhabditis sp. LJ9110. The sequence continues at coordinate 26,427 of JBBGBA010000183.1, forward strand.
GGTTGTCGCACGGCTTGGCGGGGTTTGGGCAGTCGCACAAGTCATTCTGGAATGGTAAAAGTTTGTGGAGAGAGAGCGAGAGAGAGAGTGAGAGCGAGACAGAGAGAGCAAGAGAGAGACACAGAGAGACACAGAGAGACATGACTCACATCCTCCTTCTTCCGAAACTCAGGGTCTTTGACGACGTAGCACGAGAGCGGCTTCATCGGGGTCGCCGGACACTCCTGAAACTGTCACCAATCTACGCATTAATAGCCACGCCCGGGGCCCAAACCGCCAAATTAGCATACCGCGGCGCGGACATCGGGCAGCTGGACGAGCACGTAGACGAGAAGGTACACGGCGATGCTGAACACGCCACCCATTCGGAACGCCATTCGAGTTTGAGGATGGAAGCGCGGGATCCAAAAACGCGATTTCTTCATTTAGCAAGCATTAGATGCTAATTTCGAGCATTTCCGGTTGTATTTAGCATCTAAATTTAAAATCTTAGTGCAAATCACAGTTTTCCAGCGGTACTGGGCTGTTAACGGGGAAGGGTTTTAGCAGGGAAAAAGAATTTTTGTTTTTGTTATCGCCTCTCAATAATAAATAGTAGTTTTCTATGGCATTTTTAGTAGCTTTTGCGTGCTTAAAACGCAAAAGAAAAAAAGAAAACGGGAAACTTTAAAAAACTTTGAAAATTCGAAATGTGTGTCCTTGCTTGGCCATTTTTCATACATTTCGACCAAAAGTCACAAGATTTCAAAAATCTTAATATCGTAGCGCTTGACTGAGAAAAATTTGTCCCCCCCCCCCGACAAAAGTCCAGTACCTTTCCGCCCTTTTTCCTCAATAATCTTTGCTGGCCGGCCAGGCAGCAAAAATTCGAATCCGGCTCCTTGCCTAATCCCCCACCAAAAACCTGCCCAAATTTCGGGGCGATCGAGTTTGTCCTTTTTCTGCCCTCGCCGGCCCGTTCTCGCGGGTCCCGTTGTGACGATATCTTGCCCCCGCATCTACCGCACGCCACCTGAGACGGCGAAGGCGCCCAATTCCGGATAGGGCACATTCCTGACGGCAAGCAGAGTGCGGTGGAACTGTGAAAAGTGTGAAGTGCATGGAAATGGCTGCAAGTGTCATCGATTCCTCCGCGGGGCCGGCAAGCGAGCACCTTGAAGACGCATTCGGGCTGCTTCAAGTTGTCGGTAAAAAGGGCAATTAGCGGAAACGTGAAGTCCATGAACTTGACAAAATCGCTCCCTACTAAGCCTCAACGGCCGGAACTGCTTCAAGTAGCCGGCAGTCGAATTGCTCCAAGTCGTCGACAGCTCGGAACTGCTTCAAGTTGTCGGCAAAAAGCGTAATTAGCAGAACTGTGAAATGCTTAGAAAACAGGTCAAAACCTGCTGTCGTCGATCCCTGCAGACTGCTTCAAGTCGTCGACGGCTGAACGCTCTCCAAGTCGGCGAGAAACAGCGCCACTAGCAAAACGGGAAGCGCATTAAAACGGCTAACACTGACTGCCATCGACGCCTCGCCTGAACTCGGTTTCGACAGCTCTGAACTCCTTGGAGTCGCCGACAAAAACGCGAACTAGCAGAAAACCTTTTTGAATCGTTCATGGTAAGCTAGCAGAGATTCCTCAGGTATGATTGGTTCATGCGTGGTCAGCTTGCAAAGATTCTTTAGGAAAGGTGCGTAAGAAAATTTGGTATTCCCCGCCACCCCCCCCCCCCGCTAACAGCCCAGTACAGAGATGATTATGGTAGATCGCAAAGGCCCTTTAGGAACTAGTCGGGGAATCCGAGGAAATGTTATTTTGGGAATTGCAAGCTGAGCAAGCTGGCAGAGACACTTTAGGAATCTTCCGCGGCAAACTAACAAATACCCTTTCGGAACGTTTCTATATTTTCCCCCCTACATACCCTGCCATCGTACCCGGCCATTTACCCCCTTTCTCCTCCACCTCCTCCTCCTCATCGACCGATTCCCAGCCATGTATGTTCCGATGGATTGGGCGGCTTGATCCTTTGTGAAAGGAGCCCTAAAAAGGGGTCGATGTCCACTCATATCCCATCCTCCCTCCTGCCATTCGCCCCTCAGATCGTCCGGAGCCCCCTTTTTTTGACTGCTGCCGGCAGCTCCCGGATTGTCGATTTGGGTGGCGCCTTTTGTTTATCCTCGCCTGGAGCTCGCGTGAAAAATAGCCTTAAAGGGGCGTTGAAGTGAGTAAATCCGTAGGATAGCTAGCGGAGATTACCCGAGAATATTTTATTTAGGTTTCATAGAGCTGTCAGCAGTTTTAAGAGCACTAAAAAGACGAAAACTGAGGGCAGGCTAGCCGTGATCACTAGCGAATTTTTTGGATCGGTCCAAGGCGAGCAAGCAGAAGCCACTTAAGAATTATTTTGAATAGCGCTAGGGCAAGTTAGCAGTGATTCTTTGCGAAAAATAACGGCTTTCGATTGAATTGGAAACGCAGAAACCATGGGCTGGCTGGCCGAGATCATTTAGGAATTTTTTCGTTCGAACTAGGGCAAGCTAGCATTGGTTTTTTGCGGAAAATAGTGGTTTTAGTAGAATTTGAAGTCAAGAGGCTATGGACAGGTTAGCAAAAAGATACCAGAATCATAGTCCTTGGCTAGCTCAAGCTTGTGCTTAATTAAGCATTTTAAGCTCAGGCTTGAGCTTTATCTTAGGCCTTGCTCAGGCTTAGGCTTAAGCTACCCTGCCAGACCCAGACGACAAAAGATCACCCGTGTTTCCGGGTGTCTTCGTCGGGCCCGATCGTGTGAAAGTGAGACAAGATGCTAATCGAAAATGAGTTGAGCTTCACTGCCGAACTTGATCCGTCGATAGATGTGTAATGGAAAGGGAGAGAGCGAGAGTGAGAGAGATAGGGAGAGAGAAAGACCTGGAGGGGAACCGGTGGAACTGAATCGGAAGGTGTTCGGCACTGCCCTCCAAATAGGGGCTATCGTTTCCTAAAGTGCGCCCTGTAAAGTGGCTACGCGTCAAGGTTGACGTTAGCGGCAGAACAAAGCCATTGACCGTATGAGTTTTTTTGGGGAATTTACGGCCTTTTGAAGGGTGCTACGGTAAATGAGCAAACCAGAAAGAGAGGGAGAGAAAGAGAGCCTGGGCTTGATTTTATGAAATAGCCAAATCCGACGTTGTAAGCTTAAATATATGACTTTTGACCCAAGCTAAACTTAAGCCTAAGCACTACGTTACTCAAAACTCAAGCCCCACACAAAGCCCAAGATAAAGCTTAAACTCAGGCCTAAGTCCAATCCTAAGCTAAGCCTAAGCTAAGCCTAAGCTAAGCCTATGCTAAGCCTAAGCTAAGCCTAAGCTAAGCCTAAGCTAAGCCTAAGCTAAGCCTAAGCTAAGCCTAAGCTAGCGAAAACAGCCTAAGCTAAGCCTATGCTAAGTCTAAGCTAAGCCTAAGCTAAGTCGAAGCTAGGCCCAAGTTACGCCTACGCTATGCCTAAGCCTAGCGAAAACCCTCTCTGCAGTGACGGTCAGTCGGTTCGGAACCGGGTGCACATGTGCGTGCGCATTTTTTCGATCTGCTTGCAGGTTTTTCAGCGAACGGTGGCCGTGCTGGGTGGTATCTGATCTGCCATCGCGCGCGCCTAAGGAGGAGGTCGAGGAGGAAGAGGAGGCGGACGAGGTGGAGGGCGGGTCGAGTGGATGTGTTCTTCTTCTCACATACCCCGCCCTCCCCCCTCATCCACTTCTATAGCCTCAGGGCATACCCCGGACAGCACAGACATACAGCTAGGCGACCGGATTCCCACCTGATACTACTGACTCTCGATTAAAGTGCGTCGACTTGCGATGAGGAGAGTTTTGGTGGGTTAACAATTTTTTAAATTTGATTTTTTTTGGCTGAAATTTACGTCAATTTTTAGTGGTCTTTGCTTACAGTACTCCAGTTTGCTATTTTATCATTTTTTCAATTTTTTTCTAAGGAGTTTACCTTAAACATCTCGAAGTCCCCGCGTTGAAAGATGTATTATACCATTCGCTACGGGACCCTTATTTTAATAAGAACCTAGCTACCGTACTCCTGGAAATCCCCCTTGGGACTCGCTAGCATACTGTAGTCCTCTATAATTGCTAACTCTATCGTTTCTTCCAAGTACCTTTCAGGAGAACTTTCGATGTTGTAGTCTGCCGGAAATACGTGCATTTAGTATCATACCGTAGCCTTCGTAATCTACATCAGACCTACCGTAGTCCACAACCGAAAATTTGAATTTCTCGACTTTCCTATTTTCAAAATCAGCAGACAAGCTTGGGAATATTTCCGCAACTTCCAAGTTGCACCTGGTTACAACGCTCGTTCGTAGTATTTTATAGGAATTCTATGGCATCCTCTCTGACTTTTTCGACTTTCCGGTTTTCGAAACAGCAGACAAGCGTAGCAGTATTTCTGCAAACTCCATGTTGCGCCTAGTTACGGCGCTCGTCTCTAGAATTTTATCGGAATTTTACCGTGGTGTCCTATGCTATATATCTTATACGTACCTTCTCTACCGCTATCCACTCTGGAAAGCACTTATCTATCGTAATCCAAACTCTAAAGCAGTTTTGCAACTTGTTACGGCACTTTTCGGTCAACCACTACATTTCCACGCTGCACCAATTTACGCCACCCCCTCGCCTATTAATGCGTAGTCGATACGGTATCGCACTTTTTTGAAACGTAATTTAGCAATTTCTCTGTTTCAAGGTTCCCTCATCACCGTCACCGCCCATTCGTAATTCTGCGATATTGTGCATCAGTGGCAATGCGACACTTTCCACCTTCCCTCCCCTTTCCTCACCGCCTCAAACGCTTGCCATAGCCAGTTCGAAGCGTTTGAAAGAACATTTCGAGTCTTCCGTCGGCTCACCCAAGCGCTTCCCCCGCAGCCGATTTTCTCTCGCAGTTCGTGCCTCCCACGCACGGCAGTGTAATCCGTTTAAAGAGGGTGTGACAAGGGAATTGGCGTAGTAACGCTTTGGAAAGGTTTGAATTGATGCGTACTGTAACGTAATTGTCGATTTAAAGAAAACGGGCCAATGGCGCGATCTGTTACGATTTCTCTCAGGCTCACTCTCTCTTTCTCAGTCTCTCTCTCTCGCAGTCTCTCTTCCTTTCTCCCTCTCTCTTTCTTTCGCTCTCTCTCTCTCTCTCCCTATCTCTCTCTCTTTTTCTCGCTCTCTCGCTCCCCCTGTCTCTGTCTCGGGCCAGTTTAGCAGATTTTAACCACCCCAGCGCGATATACTTCAAAAAGTACGCCGAAGTACAGTATACGGCTCACTAAGCCTATAGAGCACCAGCCTACCGTATCCAATTTTCTGAATAATCCTTCAAAATCTTCCAATCCCGTCCGTTATCCCACGTTTAAAAACCTCTACATCGAGCCAGCTGGCAGGATGGCAAGTGATCCCCAAACCGATTCCCCCCTAGCCCTGCTTCTTCCCAAAAAACTGAAACTCCCAGTCCCTTTAATTTACCATCAATTGGATGCCTGGGGGAGTGGATGAAGTGCTGTTGAAATCGAAAACTCAAAACACGACGCAAAAAGCGATGTTTAGTGTGTGCTGGCAGTGGTGCACTCGACGCTTGCGTGCCTTGGCGGATTTGGAGGTGGTGGAGGAGGAGGCGGATGTTGTCCTCCAGCTCAGACCGGATGCAGTAGCCCTTGTGGGGGGTGAGTTATTCGGGTTTAACGGGGTTGGAAAGGATTGATTTGAGCGTGAAAGAGCGAGAGAGAGAGAGGGCGAGAGAGCGAGAGAGAATCAGAGCCAGCGTCAGGGAGTAAGAAAAAGTCAACGAGAGATAAAGAGAAAGAGAGAGAGAGAACGAAGGAAAGAGAGCGTTCGAAAGAGCTAGAAGTCCGATTTAAAACAATTTTTTAGCGGAATCTCTTCCGGCCCGGTCTCCGGCTACGCAGCAGCCCCTCCCCCAGCATCTGGCTACGCGGGCAGCGGCTACCAATCGGACTACGGTAGTCAGTCCATCCCACAGGCCCCTCAGCCAGCCGGCGGACAGTATGGCCAAGCCGGAGCTGGAGGATACGCCGGACCGGGGCAGATTGCCGGAATCGATGCCGGTGCTCAGGGAGCCGGATACTCGAATGGAGGCGCGGTGGCTGGAGGAAGCGATTTTGGTGAGAATTCAGAAACGGAAGATTATTGCTTTGACACGCATCAAAGCATAATGCAAAAGCTTGAGTACTCAAAAATGCAAAGTATGGTACCATTTACCCCTTTTCGAAATCCGGCAGTGAAAATGCCGATTTTCGTTGTATACCAACTACGAGAAAATTTTGAAATTAGCATATCAGAGTGCAGGATTTTTCATAAATGGCCTTAAAAACGCGCTAAAACGAGGTATAAGTTCAATAAATTACAGTAAAAAAATTCGGAAAACAACAAGAATAAAAATCGCATCCATCATCCGCATGTGCAATCCACCGAAAAGCCCGAGCATGCCCCCACCCACCCACTTAACAATATTTAGCTGGCGGAGCAGGACCAGCAGGAGTAGCAGGAGGAGCAGGAGCTGGAGGAGCAGGATCAGAAGCCGTCGGTGGAAATGGCGGTGGGGCGATCAATGTGGCCCCATCGAGCTTCACGAATCAGCAGCAGACGGCTGAATATGGGCAGCAGGGAGGATCGGCATTCCCGCAAGGCACAGCACCACAGTTTGTCCATATTTGCACTGCATTTTACAGGCGCATCCGGAGGTTTTAAAGGGAATGGGAAGTGGTGGTGGAGTTGTAGATAAGAAGGTTTATATCAATTTTCTCTCTCTTTCTCGCTCTCTGTCTTTCTCTCTCACACTCTGTATCTTTCTCTCTTTCTCTCTCCCGCTCTATCTTTCTCTCTCCCTCTCTCTCTCTCTCTCTCTCTCTCTCCCTCTCTCTTTCTCGCGTTCTCTCTATCGCTCGTTCTGGCTCTCACGCTCTCAATCGACTTTCGAAAAATCTAAAAAAATAGAAAAGATATGATTACGTTAAAAAATATACCCACCATTCTCAGCCCCTTTAAAACGGCCGTTTGCTACACCGTGCCCCTCTTACCGTAGCCGGTTCCAGGCGGCCCGGTCAGCGTGAATTCCCTGGCCCCAGCCGGCCAAAAGAGCGCCGAAGTGAGCGCCGCCGGCTATCAGGGAGGCTCGGAGACGTCAGAACAGACCCAAACCAGCCAAACTGAGAATGAGCAAGAGGCTGAGGATGAAGAGGAGGAGGACCACGGTTAGCTTTAGCATCACCCCACTCACTGTAGTGAACCCGCAAAAGCTCTTGCTCAGCTCAAAATTCACGCCATAGCCAAAAATTTTACGCGGTTTCTCGTTCTGGGCCGGCAAAATAAAACCGGAAACTTACCGATTTCACTAGGATTTGAAAACACGGCCTATTAATGCATGAATTTTTACTCTTCTTTTCTCTCATAGATATGGTTGGTGGAGGAGGTGGCGGATCCGTTGGCGGAGCTGGCGGAAGCATTTCCGGCACCGGCTCGAGCACCGATACAGCGTACCAAGGCAACGCTGGTGGTGGGTTGGAGTGTTTTGGAAATGTTTGGTACTACTTAACGTATTATTTAACGTGTTTTCTCACTTTCTAACCCCAGACACCTCCGCGGCTATTGCAACTGGGCAGGACGGCGCTGTGGGGTACGATGAGAGTCAGGATGGCGAGAAGGATGGTTGGTTTTTTTGGGATTTTGGCACGTTGATAGAGTTGCTCAATTTCTCTCTCTCGCTCACTTTCTCACTCTCCCTCTCACTCTCTCGCTCTCTCTGTCTCACACTCCACCTACCCTCCTCTCTGTCACCCAAACCCCCACTCTCTCTATCACTCTCTCTATTACTCTCAGTCTCGCTTCCGCTCTCTCCTCTCTCTCTCTCTCTCTCTCTCTCTCTATTGCATCCAACTTACCGTACCCAGAACCTCCCATAGTCTCTCTTAATCACTAAACCACCGTACCCCAGATGATGACACCCCTGTGCCCGCCACTAAAACCACGTCGACTAACTACGCCCCTCAAGTATAAAAAATTTTTTTAATTAATACACACCTAATAAAAATTTAGTTAAACTTTGGTATAAAATTAATTCACGAATGAAATCAACAAAACCTAACTAAATTAATGCATTTTTAAGTGGTTTCGCGAATTTTTGAGAACCGTTTGCAGACCAAAAATGATACTAAATTTGATTAATTTAACGGAAAATAATTGTAAGAAATTTTGTATAAAGCATGCTCAATGAAAAACAGGTGCCGGTGAGGACACGGCCAACAACGACAAGGGCAGCGAGTACGACGATACTGATGACGGCACCGAGCAGCAGACCGGCGACCAGGCCACAGATTACGACTGTAATTTTTATGACGGGTTTAGGGGCGGTGAAAGGGGAATCCATCAGATACCTTAATTTTTGAGTATTCTTCAAATCCGCCCTCCGTGGACTAACCTACCATTCCCCAACCCGTATTTTAGCGGAAACTAACGCCGAGTCGTCGGCCACCCCGGCAGCCCCTGCCCCTGCCACCACCACCATCGGTTATGCACCATCGGGTTTGGGTTTTATTCTTAAATTTAAACAATTTTTATAACACAAAATATCTTATTTATATTTGGATTACACAATTTACAAACTTCACAAAATCACAATATTTTTTTGGTGGAAAACAAGCATGTTTTTGGTTCAACACTGGTTTTAGACTTCGGGTTCAAGATTTTTCTGTCACCATTAGCACTCCAATACCTTACGTTAACGCTACGTTACAAACGTTTCGGTTTAAGCTATGCCGTACAAACCAAAACGTTACGATACGTTACGATACGTTACGATATGTATCGTAGTTACGCTATGTTACAAACGTTTCGTTTTACGCTATGTCGTATAGACCAAAAAGCGAAAACCTCATATTTTCATTTTTGAACGTTATCTAAACTTGCGTTATGGCATCGGGAAACTCGATTCCGCTCCGGTTGCCGTAGAAAAATCTAAATTTTTGAATTAATTTCATGGTTACAGCACCAAATGTCCAGCCCCAGGAAAACAGCAACAACTACAACAATAACAACAACCAGGGCGGCCAGGAAACCGAATATACCGGTAGGTTTGGGCTTAAAAGCAGATCTAAAAGCGGCGAGAAAGGAAGAGAGCGCAAGAGAGAGAGGAGAGGAGAAGGCGAGAGAGTGAGAGAGTGCGAGAGAGCGAGAGAGAGAGAGCGAGAGAGGGAGAGAGAGCGAGAGAAAGTGGGAGTGAGAGTGAGAACTAGAATTTTTTAAATGTTTTACAAAATGCTATTTTTTTATGTTTTGCTCTAGTTGCAAAATACAGCTTCTAATTGTGATTTCCGCAAATTCGATGAGCAGCCTAACATTATTTCCCGTTCCAGAAGAAGATGAAGGAGACCTCGAGGCCCCAGCCCCTGCAGCCACCGGTAACGCCGGCCCAGTCGCTCAAACGGAGACCAGCTCGTACTCGAATTCCGGATCCGCCGCCCCAACCAACACGGCTTCCTCCTACCAGGCCCCAGCTCCCTCTAACCCGGCCCCGGCCACAAACTACCAGGCCCCCGAGGAGCCGGCAGCACCGGAAGTTGACGAGGTGCCCAGGCTCGATTATCAGGTGCAGTTTTTTTATCAACGATTGGATTCGTGGGTAGTTACGCATTAATGGAAGGTATACGAGGATGATTTTCTGTAGGCATCCAACAACGTGAACACCGCCCAACAGTATGTGCCCCCGGTTTCGTCGGATCGTGTCGAGACTCCGGAAGCCCCGCAGCCAGGAGGCGGAGCGGGTGGCGCCGACTATTCTGAGGAGACCAACGCGAATCCCGAGGTTTGTTAATAGATAGAGTTTAAGCTTAGCTAACGAAGCTGTTTCTTTCCAGGTGATCGTCGTCGGCTCGCCCACGCTGACCTACCCAACCACTGCCGCCCCACGAGCCGAAATCCCCACTCCCGGCCAGACAAACGTAATTTTTTTACTATCCAGCTCGACTTTAGTGAATTATAAGCCCCCGTGAACGATTTTTAGCAACTTTTTCAGGACGCCAGCTACGGTAGCAACGAGCAACAGGTCAACCCGGCTCCCGTGTACCCCGAGCAGACCCCGGCCCCATATATCGCCGAGACCGCGCAGACTTCTGCGCCATACCAGGCCGAGACTCCGGCGCCAGTTTCTTATCCTGCTCCGGAAACTTCGGCTCCATACGTCGCCGAGACGCAAGCCCCGTACCAGGCCCCGACGTCCGCCCCGTCCTACGTTGCCGAAGTTGCTGCCGAGACCCCGGCACCGTACCCTGCTCCCGACCCGGCTCCGGTGAGTTCGAACGAGAGAGAAAGGGTGAGAGAGAGAGAGAAATAGGGAGATACAGTGAGAGAGAAAGAAGAGAGCAGAGAGAGAGCGTGAGAGAGAGAGAGAGAAAGCGAGCTAGAGAGAGTGGCAAAACACCAGAAAGCTCCATGAACATCCAAATTTTCAGGCCCCAGCATACAACGGCAACGACAACAACAACAACAACAACAAAACAACAACAACAACAACAACAACAACAACAACAACAACAACAACAACAACAACGACAACAACAACTTTGGCGGCGACACCTCGGCCGCAATTCCGGTTAGTCACGGCTTCTGAGTTCCTCAAAATTAAGTTCAAGGCCGGTGATGAGAACAAGTCGAACGACGCGTATTCCGGCGAGTCAAATCAACCCCAGCCCGCCCCTCAGCCATACCCCGAGACGACGAACACTGAAGCCCCGGCTCCGGCTCCTGCTCCCTATCAGCCACCCGCTCCACAACAGCCCGTCCCAGCTGATGTCTACCCCGAGGAGGAGGCCCCGCAGCCGCCAGTCAGCGAGAATACTGGGTTTGTTGATGGGAATAGAAGGTTTTAAGAAAAATGGGTCTAGGCTGTTCTCTTGCGTATCTTTAAGGCTTCAACGAAAGATTCTAGACCGTACCCAGAAGAACCGTTGGCCCCGACACAAGCGGAAATCTTCACATCCACCGAGGCACCCGTCACCCAAGCCCCTACCACTCAATACGTTCCTCCAATGATTGAGCAGGTGGGTAGAAGTTTGGGTCCTCTCTCTCGCTCCTTCTCTCGCTCTCTCACTTTCTGCCGCTCACTCTCTCTCTCGCTCATTCTCTCGCCCTCTCACTCTCCTTCTCTCTCGCTCCTTCTTCCTCCCTTCTCTTCTCTTCTTCTCTCCCTCTCTAATCCATAATTTCCAGTCAACCGTCCCGCCCGTCGAACCATACGCCAACGAGAACAACGGCGAGATCATCACCGCTCATGAGCAACAGGTACAAAATTTTCGTTTTTGCTATTCTTAATTTTTAGATCGTCCCCTCCAACGGCTACAAGCCCCCAGATAACTATTCTCCCACCATCGTCGATGACGTGAGTTTTCCGAATTCTACCGTAACCCCGAATTTTCAGAACAACGGCGGCTACAACCGGATCGCAAAGGTGTTGAGGGTAGGTTTTTGAAGGTTTGAGAGGGGGCTAGAGGAGAAGCGAGATGGAGAGCGAGGGAGAGAGAGAGAGAGGAGTGAGTGATAAAGAAGAAAGAGAGGGATAGAGAGAGAGTCATGGAAAGAGAGAGAGAGAGAGAGAGAGAGAGAGAGAGGAGAGAGAAACCGAGGGAGCTACATGAGACGACAGGGAGAAGGAGCGTGCGAGAAAGAGAATGAGAAAGTTCGAGAGTTAGAGAGAAAGCGACAGAGAGAGGAACAGTGAGAGCAACCGAGAGATACGTAACGCGTACGTGACGCTTTTCCGAAACCGCGGGGCTGTTTTAGACTTGGCAATGAATTCTGAATCGGTTTCGATGATAGCCTGACCAGTTATTCCTTCTAAATTCTAATTCCTCATTTCAGGCACGCGTCTACGGCGTCAGAAACGAGCCCCGATACCAGCGAATCCTCTTCACGACTCGCTAAATACCAACAAAATCCTTAAAGCTCAATTATCATTGATTTCCCGATCAGGTCTCGGCCCATAATTTATTTGTTTGCCATCCGCGTTATTTATTTGACAAACCGCACCAATGCACCTCTACACTTATCTTTTCCTAATTATGACTATGTAACTCATTCGCGACCGCTCGTATACCTCAGCCATCGCTTCTCTACCCCCCTGCTTCGCCTCGTCTTGGCTAAGCCTCCGCTTCGAAATAGTGTGCAATTGTAGTCGCTCAACGCTTCCGCTTTCCTTTCCAAATGTTACACCCTGATTTTATGTATTTATTTATTGAAATTGCTCAAAATTAAATCTAATAAAAATTACATGGATTACGGCCGATTGTTCACAAAAAGCATCAAAACTACGCAAACAGAATTGCTACGCCATTATAGATACATTCAGAGCTTCAAGGTGATTGCTGTTTAAAAAAAAGCGTTATTTACGCTGTTAAACCGTCTAAATGAGACCAAACCGTTGAAAATTCAAGGCAACCCTTGATTTCTGCTCGCTGTTTGGCCCGGTCGCCCCGACCCTTCCTAGCCCCTCTCCCCTGCCCCTCGCCCGTCTCTCCCTTGGCCTAGTGGTCTAAGGCGCTGCCCCAGTCGAGCGGCCAGGGTTAGGTTTTGCTCCGCGGCGAGGACCTCGTAAACCTGCTTGCTATCCCGTGTCTGGTTGCAGGGGTGCAACCGAGACAGTGGGATTAGGTTGTACCTTTAAAGGGGCGGTCAAGGCAACACGAATGATTTTCCGCTATGGACTATGGATCCGGCGAGATGGCGAATCGCACATTTTTCCCTACGTAACTTCAGTTTCATCCTCGATCAGCGACCTAACGCGCTTTGAATCTCCGTTTGCAACTTTCGGGTATCCTCTGTATGTGACCGCCTGACAAACAGTGCAAGATCTGCTAAACTTGAATTTCCCCCTCGGTTTTCCGACAGTGTTTCGCAATTTATTTGGGGAAATGTCCAAATACCAACGACAGCCTCAATCGACATAGGAAACACAGGCCGGCCGCGTTGCCAACATGACAAAACCCCGAAAACTACCTGCCATGCGATTTGATGAATATCCGAAGTCTAGCATTGAATTTCGTGTTCCTGTGTTAAAAAATAATATTCTGACAGTGAGAAGTTACATCACGCTGCCACCAGCACTAACAAATAAGAACGATCCCGCCTGAAAAACAACAGGGGATCCAGATGACTATTTTGCAGAATCTTTGGGTTCTCGGTATTTGTATTGGGACAAGGCCGAAAATAATTAACTCGATCCGAAAGTGTTGTTCATGGTCAATAGCCCATGGTGAGATATCATATGCTACCACCGTCGTTGTGTTTGGGATGGAGTGATTCTCTAGTCTAGTTTGTACCACCAGAGATTGCACATATTTTTTTAAAGACCCTTTTAAATGGACAGTTCAGCAACGTTGCAAGCCCCAGAAAACTCGTCTACATAGATGCATCTGCGATGGCAACGTCAAAGATCGATGACAATTCCCGCGAAGGCCACGGCACCGCCAAGCGCGGCAGGGCGCGTAGAGGAGCATGAGCGTGACCCCGAGCTCAATTTTTGAGGGACAAATTAAGCTTAACGCAAGGAGAGAGAGAGAAAGAGAGAGAGAGAGAGAGAGAGAGAGAGAGTGAAGCAAGGTGGGGGTAGGATGACTTTCGCTGTCGTCGAGATATGGCAGACGATACCCGGGGGGTTGAAGGATCGGACTTGTTGCACGGCTTGCCCCCCTTCGTCCCCCCGGCCAATGGCATCCCTCCCCGATCCCTAAACAGCCCCCTCACAACTTCAACAGTTTACGCAGTTTTACACAACACAGCCGGCGGGGCATGAAACCTGTGGTTTTCAACGCGCCCACGCAGCAAGCGTCAAGGGTCAGCATGCGAGCGCGGGTATTGTGCGTGTTTGTAGCCTGGGCGTAAAACTTTGGACTTCCAGTTTTGCCCCCCGGCGGGTACGCGACCAAAGTTTGAAGAATTTGCACCGAGTGCACTTTGCATTACAGTACTGTACTGTCTGGTTATGACGACGGACACCTAGAGACGGGAAGTCTAAGATCATGGGCTCAAAAGTTGATATATGAAAGTCATATTACCGTATCTATTCCGGATTTAAAGACACTGATAGTTGGACGAGAAGAAAAACGCTTTTTGCAATTTTTTTAACCTGAAAACCTCAGCTCTACATTACGCTAGTGTACTACGCTCTCTAGTATTTTACGTCCGAAGCGAGGAGCCAGGCTAAATAATGGCTAGTACCTCTGTACGAGCGTACTGACGTCGCATCGTTGTCCTACGTCAGCATAACGTACAGTCGGACCTAGCAGAAGAGAAAGAAGAGCAGAAGAAGCCTGAAAAAACAGCAAGAAAAAGAGCTACGTTTCTACAGTTTTTGATATCTTACCACGGCAGTCTATAGTACGGTATTGTACAGGTTACCTAGCGCATGGTATCGAGCAGGGATCAGCGCTACTTTGGTTGCTATAAACACCGTATGTAGCCCTACGGGGTGGTAGGCCTAAAACTACGCCTCACCTCTGTAAGAAACATTTGGCTAACAAGGAGACGTTTTTTAGTGTGAATGGAGTTTTAAGTTGAAACCAGGCCTATTCTGTGCAGAATTTTGCGCTGATTCCGATGCTGTTTTCCAATTTTGCTAAATAGCTCGATTTAAAAAGTTACAGCTATTTTAAGATAATTTTTAGGCCGAGAGTGGTCATCTGCTATGCTGTGCTACTTTTTTGTTATAACGTTTTAATTTTGTTTAAGTAGCCTATCTTGTAGAGAATTTTTTTCTGATTCGAATGGTATATTTGATTAGTGCGTTACTGCCGGTCGACGATGGCTTACAGGGGTGGGAAATAGGCTGTTTTTCACCATTTCCCATACAAAAATCGCAGCCCATACCAAGCAAGTATCGTCGATTTTTTCGATTTTCAACAATTTTGAGTTAAATAGCTCATTCGATAGAGAAAATTTTTCTGAATACGGTGACAATATTTATTTTTGGAAAAACAGCCGGGAAAAGCAATATAATGGTCCCTAAAGAGGGGAAAATTTGGGCTAAAATGATCTTAAAATTGCTGTAATTTTTGAAATCGAGCTATTTAGCAGAAATGGAAAACATATTCGGAATCAGCGCAAAATTCTGCACAAAATAGGCCTGGTTTTCACTCAGAACTCCATTCACACCAAAAAACGTCTCCTTGTAAGATATACGCATAGATTCTGCACGTCTATATTGGTAACTTTCCGTGTTTCTTACAGCTGTGTGGTATTAAAGGTATCGTGACACCGTCAGAAGCCAGTAACTGTAGGAAGCTGAAAAAATGTTACTAGAAAACTCCCGGAGCACCTATGACACGATATCGCTTTTGCCGGATGTCACCCTTCCACTTTCACCTCCAATCAGCCATGGTAATCCAAGCGTAGGAATCGTCGAGGAAACGACGATGATTCGGATCAAGGGGCGGAAAGCGAGAGAAAGTGAGAGAGAGAGAGTGAGAGAGAGATAGAGAAAAAATTCTTCCCCCAGTCCCTCCACGCTTATTCAGCGATTCGAATCTACGGTAGACCGATGCAAGGCAGCGAGGTGTCTGATTAATTTCGTGGGGTTGGAGAGGGGCGAGAGAGAGAGAGAGAGAGAGAGAGAGAGAGAGATCCTCTCCCCAGCCGCTCTACGCTTATTCAGCGATTCGAATCTACGGTAGACCGATGCGAGGCAGCGAGGTGTCTGATTAATTTCGTGGGGTTGGAGAGGGGCGAGAGAGAGAGAGAGAGAGAGAGAGAGAGCGGAATGTGGCAAAGGTGGCATAGCCACTCCCCCTCGCGTGCCCTGAGGGCACATCTCGGGGTCTGCCATTCACTCGCCAGCAGTCCCCAAGCAGTGCACCAGTGTCTGCTCCTTATTCGCCACTAGAATCATGAAAACGGTGGGTTCAACGGTCCTTTAATGAGATATTGCAACTTTTAAAAGATTCTCTAAAAGTTTAGGGTGCTATGGTAGCTTGACTTGCTGGCTCCTTTAAGCTGGCTTAAGATATTCTGAGGGGGTACTGTATTGCAAACTAGCAATAAGCTCCCAGGCTGGATTTCCCCAAGAAATCTCTGCTTGCAGGCCTCTTCTCTCTCTGCTCCTTTTCATTGTGTAATGTATTACAGCAGGTCTCCTGGCTGTAAAATCTACAGCGAAGCTTACTCAACAAAATCCATAGACGAGCCTTGTCGGTCCCTTTAAAAGCGTCCCTATGATCCAAAGGCTTCTCGTAATTTTTTTTACTTCCATGTCCCTTCAAAATGGCCTGAAATCCGACAGAAACCACCATGCTTTGAACCGGTTACCGCTTCCATCTGAATTCCCCAAAAATCTACTCTACCTGGTTTCCCTAGTTAAACTTCCAGCCATTCTACGAATTCCGCAAAGTTCCTCCAGTCGCTCCTTCGATTTCCCAGGTTCACAGCGGATGCTCCGACTGCCACGAACATCGGCTTTTCTTTTTCAGTTCGATCGAGCGAACTTCTTCTCCCCTCGTTCAAAAGCATCCAAGATATTTTAAAGGGATCTGGCAGGCAAGAGCTAGCGGATTTTGCCATGCAAATTTCATGTCAGTTTTTGCTAGTGCTTTTCTTTTTAGTCACAGCTCTAAGGTTACTCTTTGGCTTTTCGGTACCTTTGAAGCGAGGGAGATCGAGCAAGAGAGAGGGAGCGAAAGAGCGAGAGAGAGAGCCAGAGAGAGAGGACAGCAAGAGATATAAAATTATTTTTCAGTTCGTCGTCCTCGCACTTTTGGCCAGCCCGGCCCTTGGATGCCTTGGTGGAGGCGGTGGTAGCCAGTGCTGCCCGAGCCCGGCCCCGGCTGGCGGATGCGGAGGAGCACCAGCTTGCGGAGGAGGAGGCGGCGGAGGGTATGTTTTATTTGGATTCGGGCATTTAATCATATAATCAATGCTTTGCAACTTGGCAATTTGTGTCAAACAATCGTCCGAATCGCTTGAAGTTGACGAGGTGGTTCGCGAAAGCTAATCTCTAGCAAGTTTATGGCTAAAAACCAAAATTGGCCTCGAATTGCAATTACATTTCTTGCCTGAACTTGTTCAATTCGCCGACTGGGTGCGAGTTGGCTCAATTTCGGGATCTGGTTAAGCTGGGGCTTATACGGTAAAGTTGGGCTGTGTCAGGCCTGGGCTTAGGCTCAGGATTAGGATTAGGCTCAAGCTTAGGCTTAGGTTAAACAAAGGTCAGGCTTAGGCTTTGCTCAAGCTCAAGTGGGGTAGGTTTAAGCCCGAGCTTTGGTTATAGCTCCGCATTAGACTTCAATCCAGCTTAGGTCGAGCGTATGACCAGCTCGAGCTTAAACTAGATTTAGTTTTACCCATCTTTCCATCTTTCCCGAGAGTTCCAAACCACACGCGTAATTTGGTGTCACCCGGAATTTCTCCACGCGGCGAGCGAGTCCTTCCATCTTGTCGATGTGCAGTTTTTGCGTACCCTCCTGGCCTGCGGGCCGCGGATTTCCTTAAATGATCGCATAAAAAACTCGATCGCCACTTCCAAGCGCTATCACGTATCCCCCCCCCCCCCGGATCGGGTTTTTCGGGTCGAGCCGGCGAAAGCCGCGCTCGAAATTCCAAGGGCACGCCAGCCGCAGCCACCTAGCCCCAAGAAGAAACGGAGGACTTTCGCTTTGCTCCCTGTCCGTTCGCAGGCTTGGAACGTAGTTTTTTTTTGCATGGGGGTTGGCAGGCTGGCTAGTGGCTGGCTGTCCGTCTATCCGGCTGCCCACAAGAGGCTATTCCGCGACATGCCACTGCCAAAACGGCGGCCAATCCGAATGGCACGTCGGTGGTATGAGGGGGAGCAGGGAAAAGCTGGGGACTCCGTTCTATTTCTCCGGAACTTGCTGAAATTGGCGATCTAAAGGGGGCTAAAAAGCCAAGAAGACAAACTTTTTAAAGGGAACTAAGAAATCCACAAAATAACCATCTATGGGGCTCAGAAACCGTCCATTTGCTATACGTTTTTGGGTTTGTAGGATACATTTAATAGGGTACGATTATTTCAAGGGGCTTAAAGGGGTTGGGAACGGAGAGAAAATATTATTCTCTCTCTCTCTCTCTCGCCCTCTCTCTCTATCTCTCTGCCTCTCGCTCTCTCACCCCTCACTCTCTCTCATTTTCTCTCTCTCTCTCTCTCTCTCGCTAGCTCTGTCGCAATCAGGAAACTTCTGACTTTCCTCAAAGACCCCTGCTAGCATGCATAGATAGCTTTTCAGGAGACCAGCAAGCGCAAAAACCAGCCAGACACCCATTCCCGATCCGATGTCTCATCACCCCCAAATCCCATATCAATCCCTTGATCCCCGGAGGTGTCAGGGTAAGGGGATGCAACTCCCGCCGTGTTCCCCACCACCCCCCCAAAATCCCTAAAAATTAGCATAACCCGCTCCTTCGGGCGCTTTTAACCGATCCAAACGAAGAATTAGCCGATTCCTATTCCGTCGTGGAGGTGACGAATCGTTTGTAGAGAGAGAGAGCGAGCGAGAGAGAGAGCGAGTGAGAGAGAGAGAGAGCGAGTGAGAGAGATAAAGAGAGAGCAAGTCTGGCTGTTCGCTCGAGAAGGGCACTTGACGATCGAGTAGCTAGCTGTCTTTTTGGGAGACTCTTCGGAATAGAGCTGGTGCTGGTTAGAGCAGTTAACAGCGTATATAAACGGAAATTTGCTAGGGGTACGTGACGATTCGTTTGGAAGATCTTTTAAGGGCATAAAAATGCCAAAATCAGTAACTTCACAGTCTAGAAGTCACGAAACTCGTCTGTCGATAGTCGCTCCGCGTAGTCCTGAATTTGGTTACGTCAGGCTCCGTGTAAGGCTCTTTCTCGGTTGGAATGGCTTGTAATCCGTTTAAATCCTCCAGGATCCTCTCGTCAATTGGCGCTCTACGTCGTCAAGCGTTAAACTTCGCAATTTCTTGAATCCGCGCTCAAGCTTGACAAGTTGTCAATACCCCTATCACTTCCGGTGCATCAGCCTTCCCTTGAAATCATCTGAAACGCTTGAACCGCGTCACAAGTGAAATCGCGCCACCGGTATCAAGTTCCAGTTCATCAGTTACGCTCAGCTCATGCCCAATTTCCTAGGCGGCCGGGAGAAAACGGACCGAATTGACCCCCAAATCACACACGCTAACACACCGTCAGCTCGACGCGGCCTTGGCTCTCGCGCCTTGGCTGCTTCCGCTAGGGGGCAAATCGGCTGGCGAGAAACGGGTTTTTTTTCGGTCGAGCGTAGCCTGGGGGCAAAAGCCCGCCCGCCCGCCTCGGCTAAAGACTGATGCAAATCGGGGCGCAATTAATAAGGACACCCAGGTGTCGGGGAGTTTGAGACTTATTTTGTGAATGTCGCGACAAGGGAATTTTTGGGTTCTTTGGCATTATCGGGGGGGGGGGGTGATTGGGGGGAAAACCCAAATTTGCTTTGTGATTATCCATTTTGCTAATACAAAACGGGATGTTTTTAAAATGTTTTTTGATCCCTAAGCGCAAAAACGTTACAAATTTTTGCCTAAAAACACCGATTTTTCGACCAAAATTCCTAATTTTTTAATTTTTTTGAAAAATTTTTAGACATATTTCCACTTTACATACAGCAAATGTTCACTAAAAACATTGTTAAAATATTTACCATTGGGTTATTCGGCGATTTTTGAATTGTAAGTAAAAATTCGTTTCCCTTTTGGTATCCCCGCCCCCCGATAATGCAAAAGTGCCGCATTAGTTAAAAAAATTAGAAATTTATTTTCGAGGTTCGATGACTAAAATACCACAAAAATCGACAAAAAAATTGAAAAACATCAAAATTATCAGCATCCCAAAATTTCAGTTACGCCCAAGCCCCGTCATCTTCCGGATACGCTGCCTCCCCATCTTCCGGATACGCCGGACCCCCGCCCCCAGCCCCCTCTTCCGGATACGCTGGAGCCGGAGGTCTTGGCGGAGGCATCGGAGGAGGCTATGCCGGTGCTGGAGCCGGAGGACTTGGAGGAGGATATGCCGGAGCTGGAGCTGGAGGACTTGGAGGCGGATATGGAGCCGCCCCCGCTCTCCCGTCTGCTGGTAATTCAAACGGAATCTTGGTATCTAGTGCCCTCTAGGACCCATCGGAGCCGGAGGAGCCTACGCTGACCAGGCTGCCGTTGGAGGCGGAGCCGCCCAGGGAGGATACCAAGGAGTTCAGCAAGTGCAGCAAGTTCAGCAGGGAGGAGCCCAGCAAGGTAAGAGGGTTACGGTAACGGTTGAACGTCCTGGATTTAAGGAGGATTCGTCGACCAGGGAGCCCAGGGAGGATTCCAGCAACAGCAACAGGGACAGGTCGCCCCAAGCGGTGGAGGTAAGCGATTGAGAGCGAAGGGGAGAGAGGGAGAGAAAGAGAGCGTGAGAGAGAGAGAAGAAGTGGAGAATGAGAACGAGAATGATAACGAGAATGCCCTCCCCCGATAATGCAAAAGTACCTAAAATCGATATTTTTTGCCTTCACCGTTCCTTTAAACCTCAAATTTTACAGCCAGCTACGGCCAGGAGCCCCAGCCATCCGTCGCCGTCCCCCAGGCCCCCCAGGTTGAGCAGCCCGCCCCGCAAGTAGAGCAGCCAGGTAAGAAACATTTTTCAATCCCTTAATATAGATTTTTGCATCGATTTTTGCACGAGTTATGCAAATCATAATTTCACTGAATTTCAGAGGGATCCTCACCTGGGTCTTACAGAATTTTGGACTGACCTAACAAGGAGGAACCCACAAAAAAATCGATTCTGCACCGAATATTTTACTTTTATTCTTAATATTTAGAATATAGTTAATCCTATTCCGCTAAATTACGAATTTCAAAATTTTTCAATGAAACCCTAATTTTCGTTAATTCCAATCGAATTTGTGTAGTTTTTAGCTTTCGAAGTAGCTTTAAAATACCAGTAACATTTTTCACCATGCGCCGAATCCATGATTTCATGACGTAATGAATGAATCTTAATTTTTCTCAAATTCCTTTCGGCAAAACCCGGAAAACCAAGCTAAGGACTAGCTTGGGCTTGGACTTAGGGTTAGTCTTAGGCTTTGGTTAGACTTCGGTGTTAGGCTTAGGCTATGGCTTAGGCTTAGGTTGGGCTCAGGCCTACTTAGGTTAGGCTTAGGCTTAGGCTCAGGCTTAAGCTCCGGCTTAAGCGTGGCTAGGTACGCCCTAAGAAAAATTCGTAAAAAAAAACTTAAAAACCAGGTCAAATCAAGCATTTTTACCCAAATCTATCGTAACGACCTAAACCGCATCCTCCTCCCTATCGTGCCACATCTACCGTAACCCACACATATGGCACCATTTAGCCCCGATTGCACCGGTGGCACCCCAGCCCCAGCCCGAGACGTCCGCCCCCCAGGAGCAGACCGAAGAGGGTGAGAGTTTTGCACGAAAAAAATTGCATTTTTCGCACCTTCCAGCACTCAGTCTGTCCCTTATTTTAATCCTTATTTTCCACCATTATACTAATTCCCGCGCTTCCGCTTTGAACCCTAATTTCACACGTCGATAATCCTAGGCTACGGCGACACGGAGGCGTCCATCGGCACCGCCTCTGAGGAGAAGGTCATCGGAGAGAAAGGTTTGCAACTACTTTTTGCGACGACGACGGCAGCATTGCTATTTTATGTTCCACGCGAATAGGCAGACGAAGCAAGCAAGCCGCACAAGCTTTTTGAGACATTATAGAATTATGGGATTTTAGTTTATAATATTTTTACTTTACTTTTTAGTTCGATTCCTTATTTTTTTGCAGGGAGGATAGCAGAGGTTTTTTAGGAAACAATGAAACAGTTCTGTTTTTTTTCAAGACAGGTTAGCAGAGATTGTTTAGGAATTAGAACAACAAGTGGATAAATTTGCTAGAATCTAGATTCGAGCGCTTCGGAATTCGAGGCTAACTAGCAGCATTTCCTCAGAAGAATTCGGGCTAACGAGCAGGGTTCCCTAGGGAATTTGAGGCGAGCTAGCAGTGTTTCTTTGGGAATTCAAGGGTAACTAGCAAGGTTTCCTTTGGAATTCGAGGCGAACTAGCAGCGATTCCTTGGGAACTAGGCACACTAACAGGGTTTCCTTGGGAATTCGAGGTTAATAGCTGGGCTTTTTTGGGAATTTGAGACTTTAAAATTTTTTGAGGTAATCGATTTTTCAGCGCCTGAGTTTCATTCATTTCAAATTTTTACCTTTGCAAACGCATTTTAAGCACCTTTTTGAATGACATCGACCTCCTAGAACCCATCTAACCTTCCTCCCTTTTTTAGTCGGATACAGCGAGGACAAGGGAGCCGAGGAGCAGCAAGGACAGGAGCAAGAGCAGGGATACGAGGAGGAGGAGGAGCAGCCAACCGAGCAGAAGAACGACCAGGACTACCAGGAGGAGACCAACCAGGTGAGGAGACCGGGGCCATGCCTTCAACGGTCCTTTAGGAGGGCGAGCAGAAGGGAAATGAGGGCGAGTATGAGGAGGAGACGAACGAGGCTGCCCCAGCACCCGCTCCCGCCCCGGCCCCTGCTGCCCCTGAGCAGGTACTGTAGTTTGAGAGTTTAGTGAATTTCATGTCGTAATTAGATAAGCAAGAGTTTTCGAAAAATTCGATAAGATTATTAGAAATTCATGCCGTAATTGGACGTGGCATAGAATTTTCTACACGTAATTTTAACCGCTTTAAAGCTAAATCCGTCGGCCACTACAATTATATGACGTAAGCGGTTGGCAAAATTACGGATTTTTGCGTATTTGGACGTATTCGCTCCTTTTGCTGCCGTAATCGGTTGGCACCAGCCATTTTTCGAGCATTTTACAGCTCTTTTCGGTATCATTGCACAACTTTTGAGGGTTACGATGCTATTTCAAGACGTAACTGGTTAACAGTCGACGTTGAGACAGTTTCTTTCCCATTTCCGCATCTTTTCCGTCCCTATACTGTCCGATTTCCAGTCTTACAACTCTGCCGAGCCCGCCGCCCCCGAGCCGGCCGCCCCCACCGACACCGCCTACCCGGCCCCAGCACCGGCTGCCCCTGAACCTGCCGCCGAGTCCGCCTACCCCGCCCCGGCCCCTGAGGTTCGGAAGCCTTTCTAGGCCTTTTGAAGCCTTCTATCATCTATTAATCTAATTAAACAACCTAAAGAACGCGTGACAGTAACTTTCACAACCTGAGAATGCTTTAAAAATTGTTCTTAAAGCTCTAAGATCATACTGAAACCATGGAAATGTGTGTAGTGGCGTGTGTAAGGCGCTAACTGTAACAAGTGTGGCCTTTAGACGGCCTACCCGGCTCCTGCCCCCGCACCGGAAACCACCACCGCTGCCGCCTACGAGCCCCAGACCGAGCCGGCCGCCCCGAGCGGCGGATACCCCGCTGAGAACACCGCCCCCCAGGCCGAGACCAACTACGATGATGAGGTAGGGGCACCGATAGCGCAAATTAACCGGATATTCCATAAGAAAAAAAAGCGTATAAACTGTTAATTAATTTACGCGAAAATTATTAATTATAAAATCCGATATTTCCAAAAGGCCGTACATACAGGATTCAATACTTCGAAAATTACAACTTTGGACAGAGGTTGCTTCGAAAATCGTCACTTTCAAAATTCATAACGGTGTAAAAACAAGCATAAAAATTATCGATGCAAAAGCCTTTTACCTTTATCATTAATTCGAAAAATACTAGTTAAATTTATCGTTAATTCTTACTTTGAAAATAATAATTTTGAAGTTTTAATTCATAGTTTTCCTTACAAAATTCATAATTTTTAGATTAAGAAGTTTGCCAACTATTTTTGTGAATATTATCACTAGAAAAAGCCATTAATTTCAAAAATCGACACTTTGCAAAAGTTTAGGCTTCGACGGTTGCATTTCAAAAGTAAATTTTCGAAAAGAATACTCGGTTTTTAGCTAATTTGCGTAGTGTAGCACGTCGTACTGGGCCAAAAAAAAATAGGCACAAACTTTGAAAAGAAGGATTTTCAACCTAAAAACTTTTGAAACAATGATTTTTCGATGAAACTACGTAATTTGTAGCGATAGGGGGATGCAATGAGACAAAAAAGAGTCAAAGTATTTTTCAAAAATTCCTCCCCTAAGCCAAGCTTCAAAAACTACACCTGCAGCTTCACCTTTAAGCCACCACCGCTTTTATTGCCAATCGCAAAATAATCGATATTTCCCAATAGCGAAAAATCTCTTGCTATCGCTTCCGGCTTCCACGCAAAAGCTTGAAATCTTTCAGGACCTCGTGCAGAGGCTCGACCAAGAGGTCTGTCCTGCATGCAAATAATGCGAAATAACCCCCCGAAAATCGTGGCTATCCATTGCTTTAGATCACTAATATCGAGAAAAACTTCGACCACGATTACCTGAATGAGGTCTGGCATGCGAGAGAGTGGCACGAGATTAGCATGCATTAAACTTTAACGGGCACTAAGGACTAAAAAAGTTTACTGGAGAGGTGGAGAGGATTCTAGGGTCGAAGGGGTGGCATAGAGCTTCAAAATTTCGTCGGATTTTATTTATGCAAATCCATTTCTAAAAATTCTAGCTTTGCAGGGATTCTTTGGGAAATGTTTTGTGAAAGAAATGATTTTTAGGTGCTTTTAAAATTTTGGGAGGTGAAATAACTCACTTAATAGAGTCAGCTATGTATATCTCCTACCTGGCTCGAATAGCAAACTAGCATGGATTCTTGGAGAATTACTGAAATTCAGATGCCTTGACAAATCTTGGGTTCTGGTTTCCTAGCGGGGGGGGAGATCCTAATAAGCCTATTGAGAAGGGTCAGGAGAGTGGGCGTGGCCTCCCCCGATAACGAACAAGCACCAAATTTTGTTCAGGTCAGCCAGCAGAGATCCTTGAGGAATCGAGCCACTTGCGGAAAATTTTAGGCTCTCTAGAAAATGCGAAGTTTGGGCATAGAATTAGGCTTAGGTTTGGCATTTGGCTCGGGCTTAATTGGTTTCCATTAGGCTTAGGCCCGGGATTAGGCTTCGGCTTAGGCTTAAGTTAGGCTTCGGGTTAGGTTTACGCTTCGGCTTTGAGTTAGGCATAGGCATGTTAGGCTTAGGCCCTGAAAGACTCAGTCTGTCCACCAGGCATGCTAGCAGACACCATCGAGAAATTTCGAAATTCTCTGCCACCCCATCGATTGGTGTATTTTTCGATCGTCTATCTTTTGCATTTTTAAACCTTCAATTTCCAGATCAACGAGCCGGCCCCGCAGCCCGCCCCTGCCGCCACCTACCAGGCCGAGGAGACCTCATCCACCTCATCCGACCAGCAGTACAAGCGTGACGCCGCCCAGCGCCTCGGCCGCAACCCCCACCGTCGTTATCTGGCCGCTCGCGTCTAAATCGAGTTAATTTCGATTTGATCCAGTCGATGAGCCTTAATCGATCGACATCCTCTGAATTTCGCTAGCTTAGTGCTCATATTTATTTCGGTAAAAACGGTGGTTTCCCTTTGATCAATTTTCCCCCTTGTTTTGCTCAGTTTACGGTGGGGTTTAAAGGGCTTAGAAAGTTGTGGGTATATCAATTTTTCGGCAACGCATTAATGTGAGTCTCCAAAAATCCTGATTCTTTGAAGAATTTGGCTTCTCGATCCCTTAAAACCGCAAAATTTACCGGTTTTAAAAGGCTTGGGAAGTCAAAAAATCGGAAATATAGCGATTTGAAGGATTCGATTAATGTGAGTCACTAAAAATCGATGATTGCCTCGAAAATTTTACTTACCGCTCCCTTTAAAATCAAATCGCCAGTTTTTTTTTGCGGTTTTGACGCATCTGGCTCTCCAAAAAATCAAAAGTGTTATTTTTAAGGGACAGGAACTTTCACTTTTTATGGATTTAACAACATTTCAAAATTAAACTGCAACCCCTCAAAACCCAAAACCCGCAACCGCCTGCGGCCCAAAATTTGGGCCCTTTCCCCGCCTAAATCTGGCCCCTGTGGGCCCGAGAACCCGCTAGGAATCGAGTGCCCCATCTACTCTCACATTCCGCAACCTTCCCTGTGTGTTCCGTTGTTTGTATATATTTTGCGCCAAGAAATATTTATTATCCCTACCCCCATCACGGTCCATTCTTTCCCCTCACCCACCCACTCAGCCATATTCTCGAGTATTTGTGGGTGTGTGTGCGATGGAATAAATGATATGACAAAAATCGCTCATGCTCAAGCTCCGAGAAACACAGACCAATGAAACAAGCTCAACAAAAATGGGTACGATCCCGGGAAAGGGGCATGCTGGCAGGGATTCCTTGCGGAAACGTTGATTCGGGAAAAAAGGAAATTTTACCTGGTTTTTAGCCAAATAATAATGAGAGGAAAAGGCATGCCAGCAGAGGTTGTTGAGGAATAAGGCACCCGGCTCCTTCGGATTACCGGTGGGAAAAACCAACTTTTTTTATAAAATCCAACTTTTCCGATATAAATAAAGGCGGTGTTTCTAAACGGTTTTTTTTTTGCGATTTCTAAGCGTATAAACTCTGCATATTTTTCTTAAAACACAAAAAATCTAGATTCTTCGACCAAAACGGCCGATTACCAACCAAAATTCCAACAAAAAAAATTCCTGGTTTTTTGACGGTTTTGCGCTTGAAATAAATAGTTAAATGTTGCTAAAAATACTATGAAAATACGCACTATCAGGCTAAAACCAAATATTAAAATGCAAACTTTCGGCTACGCCTCGCTCCCATAAACACTTTAACCGTAGCCCGGCTTTTACGGACCCTTTTTCCGCGGTCTTTTGGTTGATCACCTACAGTAACCGCCTTAAGTTGCACAATAGGGTCCCAGGACGAAAGGGCTGGATTCGACTCAAATAATCAAAAGTGAAAATCCTGAAAAATGACGCATTTTGCCTGCCTGGTTCCTTTAAAGCCATTTTTGGTGCTCAGGAAAAGCTTGGTACTAGGGATCAAAAATTTCCTCTTCCTGAGCACCGAAAGTTTCCAAAAACAGCCACCCCATTTCAGCTATGCGTCTCTGTATCTCTCGTTCTCTCTCTCTTTCTCTCTCTCTCCCGCTCTCTCTCTCTCTCTCTCTCTCTCTCTCTCTTCCCTGAAACATGAATGGCCGCCGCCCAGACCAAATTAGCGGTTTGATGGATGGCTGTTCGTGGGCCACATCCAAAAATGGAGCCCCAATAAATTGAATATTCTCATCCGGGCATCTGATCATGTAACTGCTGCTGCCCAGATAATGCATACTTTTTCGGTTCTAAAGTGTGGCCCTTTAGTGCTGGGGGTATCCGATTTCCGTTAACAATCTGGGGCCAGGGAGTAGCTTGCAGAAGCTACATTACGCACACAGAAACGACCTTTAATTGTAGGGTTTGCCTTCATGAAACCTATGAAAAAACTACCTTTGGAGAGACTAGCATGACATCGATTTGATGATATTTGGTCTTTTCCTACGATTACGACGATCGTAAAATCTTACGGAATCCGTCATTAGTAGCTCAACGTAGCCTCTATATATTTGCAGAAGCAGCGATCTCTCAATTTTCCCGTGAAACATTTGAATTTGATTGCCAGGGTCTTGGGAAGATAAAAATGGAAAAACCTCATTAGTCGCGCACCCGGGAGCCGCCCACGTGGGGGTGCTTCAGCTCGAAGTTTGCAAAGCAGATCCCTCCCACGGGCAATTTTGAGGGTGATGAACGCTTTTTTAGTGTTAGTTGCTTATAAAAATTATCAGCTATCATCATTACCTCCAAATTTTAGTTTTGGTTTCCGGACCAGAAAGGAAATCTCTTTATCTCTCTCTCTCTCTCTCTCTCTCTCTCTCTCTCTCTCTCTCTCTCTTCTCTCTCGCTCGCTCGGTCTCTCCCTCTCGTTTTTTATCTAACTCTGTTTCTCACTGTTTTGCATAGCCTAACCAGTGCGTCTTCTACGAATTTTAGATAAGCTTTGACTTAAACCGAGTCCCACTCAATGTGTTGTTTTTCGCATTCAAAGCACTTCCGATCCGACCCACCAGAATCGCCAAACCGGCGAGATTATTTGACGTGGGATTGAGGAACACTTCCGACGGGCGGTTTGGGGGCTATTTGGCGAGGGTGAGCCCATCCAGTGAGAAGCTGTGTGGCCCCCTAGGGTTTTTCCTTCTTCGGCTTTTAAAGGGCTACTCCTGCGATGCGTTTTTTTTTTTTTTGAGGGGTTGGAAAAGTTCTACTCTGAAAGTTGCTAAAAAATATGATAAACGTTAAAAATTAGGTACTTTCTATTATCGGGTGGGAAGCAGAATTTTTTGCATCCTTGGTAAATTGAAAGTGCTCATGGAAAAATAGGAGCTAAAGCATTTTAGTCGGACTTTACTAATATTTAACTACATTTAAGTCCAGAAATTATCCAAAATTTCATGACAAATTTTGGAATTCGCCTTTTTGGTATAAAATAAGCATTTTTTTGGTCAAAATCTATATATTTTTATGTACTTTTTGTAACATTTTTATCTTTAGTGGCATTCAAAAAAGAAGATAGACTTTTTCCAATAATATTTGCAATATTGGTTACTAGAAAAAGTGACGCGTCCGTCATAATACACGCCTTGCTTGCCTTCCTAGCCCCTTTAATACAAAGTTCATCAGCCTCATTGATGCCTATTTGGCTTTCCAAGGCTCGATCCGGCCTCCGTAATTTCGGCGCTCCCTAAAAATAGTTTCGCCTCACGGAAATAATTACCCATTGGCTTTCGAGTGCTCTTCCGGTAAATTACTAGATTTCGGCTTTTACTTGGTTTTTCCCAGAACTTTAGTCACTTTCTTCTCGCCATAATCCTTCAAAACTCAGGATGAAAACTCCAAAACTCGATTTGGCCACCGAACGACACATCTGGCCCTCGAAAACCCAGGTATTTCTGGCAATCTTTAAGGTTTTAAACGGTTTTTCTGCAGTTTCGCATGTCAGTGATGAGCTTCGCGATCGGATTGGGCAATTTCTGGCGCCTACCACCGTTGGTGATGAGGAATGGGGGAGGTAACTGGCTTTTCTGAGTTTTTAAGGGGACACCGAACCGCCTTTTCCAGTTTCGGATTTTTTCGAATTTGCCGCGCCCGCGACACGCAACGCATCGAACTACTTTCATTGCGCAACGTAGTGCGCCGTTGCGTGGGGTGTTGAGCGTATTGTTGTGTGGTGTATTGTTGAGTGTTGCTGCCGTGGGAAAATCCATAGGGAATTCAAAGCTAACTCACAAATAGATCTACCTCGCCTGTTTTTTGAAGGTATCGTGACAGCTATGACGAAGTTGAAATTTTGCGATTTACAGAGCCTCGAGTTTTTGCAGTCTTGAAATTTCAAGAGGCCGAAGTTTACTAAGAAAAATCCCCCGGGAATTTCCTACCCAAAACTATGCGAAAAATTTAGCATTGTTAAATTTTGAGGTTTTTAGTGTCGATATTCGACATTTTCGACATTCTAAAGTGTTAAAATCTACAAGGTATATCCTGAATTTTTAGGTGCCTTCCTGATCCCCTACACAATAATGGTGGTGATCCTCTGCTTTCCGCTTTTCTACATCGAACTGGCGGTCGGCCAACTCTTCCGAAAAGGCTCGATCGGCGTGTGGAAGAGTATACATCCTGCATTGGCTGGTAATCATCTTTGTCTGAAGTATTTCATACTTTTTCAGGCGTTGGAGTAGCTGCAACGTCGGTGTGCTACCTGGTGGCCATCTACTACAACGGGATTGTGGCCTATGTTTTGTACTATCTGTATCAGGCTCTGTCGCCAACGCTGCCATGGGTGGTACGGAAATAAGCTTAAGATTAAGCTCTTTAAACGATTCAAATAATTAGTAATATCGGTTTTGTTTAGGACTGCCCTACCGAGCCAGCACACTATCGAAATGAATGCCTGAAAGCCGACTCGGTGCCGGCTTTCTTCTTCAACAGGATTGCGCTGGATACGAGCAGGTAGGTACTTTACGAGTATAATAACCATATATTAAACTATAACTATACAAGCTAAACCTAAAAAACCAAAAAAAAAAAAAACTATACCTTAAGTTGCTTAAAAACCCTAACGTACCTTAAAGTATGAAAATCCAAAAATACCGACAATCAAAAGCTCCAAGCCATAATCCCGACAGCCAAAATTCCGACAGCCGAAATCCCGACAGCAAACTTTCGAAAGCGACAACTCAACACTCAAAATCCCGACATTCACAGTTAAAAAACCATAATCGCAAATTAATGCCAATTAGCGCCAAGAATACTGATGAGACTTGGACTGTCGGTATTTAGGATGTCCGGATCTTGGTTATCGGTATTATGGCGGAAATTCCGTTAAGATACGGTCATACGGTAGATCGTGTCAATTTCCCGTTTCAGCTCAATCTCCGAGTTCCGCAATTTCCGCCCAAACATCTTCGGCTGCCTGGTCATCTCCTGGGCGATCGTCTATGCCAGCGTGAGGCGTGGCGTCAAAACTAGTGGTTATGTAGGCAAAAAACTTTCATTAAAATCAAAACTCGCGATTTCAGGTAATGTATTTCACTTGTATATTCCCGTACATAACCCTGGTCGTCTTCTTGGTGCACGCCATGACGCTGGACGGCGCTTGGGAAGGGCTTGTTATTCTATTCAAACCGGATGTAAGAGCCGATTCGGAGAGTATAACAAAAACATACTAAAGAAGGTTGACGGAAACCCCTTAAAATTTTTATTAGAAACAGAAATGTCAATTTTACGACCAAGATGTTCAAAATTTCCTAATTTTGTGCAGAGTCTCACTTGCGACATCACTAAATTGCCTAAACAGTTGTAATAAAATTAAAAATTCCTCGATTTAATGGATAAAATTACAAAAAAATTAAGATCAATAATAGGTATCTATAGATTACCTAGAATTTCTAGCTCTCGAAAGTTTTCGACGCCAACGTCTGGCTTCTCGCCGCGACGCAGGGCTTCTTCAATTTTGGGATCGCCTTTGGAGGTGGGGTTTTTAAACTAGCTCTCTGCTGATTTCGTACCTTACGTTCCTCTTTACACCTTTTTCTAGGCCTGATCGCCTACGGGTCGTACAACAAGGGCGGGCACAACGTCCGTGGCGACTGCATCAAGCTGACCGCCGCCAACCTGGCCACCTCGTTGCTGACGATCGTCTGGGTGTTGCTCATCGAGGGCCACCACGCCCATCACAGATTCTACGAGTGCAATAAAGAGTATGGAGCTCTATAATAAGTCGTACGACTTGGCTTTTTAGGATATTCCAAGACCAAGGTGTCGCCAATGTTGCTGCGGAACTCGAGAAGCTTAAACGGGTCGTGGAGATTGAATCGATTGCTGGTAAATTGCCTGAAAAACTTAGTCCAAAATAGACCATAAAAACAGAAAAATATCATAAATACCAAAATAAAAATCGATAAAACCGCTTTTGCAATGAAAATGAACGTTTAAAAGGAATTTGTGATTTGCGCACAGAGAACTATGTAGTAAGGAACTGATCGTAGTCGGACCTGAAGACCCTGCGCTCCTATGCACGCGTTTTCTCAATGCGTCGCCCAGATTTTCGGATCTTTTCTTTTCTTTTCATATCATGCGGTTATAGTAAGGCGCAACTTTTAAAGGGGTTAGAATTCAAAATAGTTACTAACTTACAATACTTGTTAGCAAATAGTGACGAAATGAATGCGAAACTATTAAACGCCGCTGCAAACTTTTAAAACGAATGTTCCAGTAACGATTCGACAGCACAACGATCTCCGCTGCAGCTTCCAAGATTTTCTATGGAACGTGAGAAGCCTAAAAGCTTCGATGTACACTTTTTTAGACGACCCAGGGCACGGGGCTGGCCTTCGTCGTGTTCACCGAGGCCATCACCATGTTCCCCATGAGAAGCGTTGCCTCCGTTGTTTTCTATTTGATGCTGCTGACGCTGGGACTAGGTTAACACATCCAAAATATAACTTTTACCGGGTTTAGGCTCGATGTTCGGCACCCTCGAGGGTGTCATTACGTGCGCGACGGACGCCAAACTTTTTGGGTTGAAGGTTTGCATACAATTGATACAAAAAGCGCTTTAGAAACCCATGCTGACCTTTCTGCTTTGCTCATGCGCGTGCTGCGTCGGGTTGTTGGCGTTCAGCTTTGGGAATGGGCAGGTAGGAAGAGTCGGAAAAGCAAAAGAAAACTGAAAGATTGTAATGCGTTAATTAAAAACTAATAAACTGCAAATAAATACAAAGTGCAACAATCTAAACAAATTTATAGAACGTTAAATAAACATGAAAAGAAAAGTAAATTAAGAAAATACGAACAAAAGTGCTCTTGATAAAGAGCAAAATTAATTCTAGGGACTTTTTAGATAACTATTTGTGGAAATCATTCAAAATCGTATTCATATATAGCTTTTCTATCGTCTGAATCGTAATTTCGATCTAAATGTATTAAAACCCACCCATTTTCATAGTACGTCATCACCCTGCTCGACACGTTCTGCAGCAGCTACGCGCTGTTGATCATCGCATTCTGCGAGGTTGTTGCAATTGCGTATGTGTATGGAGCAGAGCGGTACGTTTCCGGTTTTTTTGCGCACCAACTCTCAGGTTTTCTAAAAGTCTGCACGAGGCGACTGGCTCGCGGCCGGGCCCATTTTTAACCATCTGCTGGAAGTACATCGATCCGCCCTTGATGCTCATCATTTTCTTGGCTTCCGCCGGGAAAAGCCTGCTACACTCGCCGACTTATATGGCTTATAAAAGCGATGTGGTAGTTTTGATACATTTAAAAATAGCTTGCGTTTTAGACTAAGCAAGTCCCGGAAGAGTTCCCATGGTGGGGCCTGATACTGGCCATGGCCATCGTGCTGGTCACCACGCTTCCGATTCCATTAGCCGCCCTGCATACGCATGTCAGGACGGTGGTGAAGAGTCTGGAGGATAACTTGAATGGCACGGATAAGTATGCGACAGATCAGGTAGTAGATTAAATAATACCCACCCCATCTTTTTTTATCCCGGCTCCTTAGCTCCCCGATTACCTTAACGCTGGTAAAGTATACCAAAATGTTCGTCTTTGCCTGGCCAGTATTTTAGTATACTTTACAGCCTTGTAGGCGAACGGTGAGCCGAGATTCGGTAGAAAAACTTGGGGAGAGGGTAAAGCTCAGTAAAGTACGGTACAGTACAAATTACACTCTTACGTTAACGTCTGAACATCAGTAAATTATGCAAAAATCCGACGAAATCCTGATTTAGGCAGATCAATCTACACAAATATCGCCCGATACAACTGAATTATTCCCGATCGCGCCGTTTGGGGAACCGGAAGATCTGGACCAACCCTGAAAAATCTCTTCCACTCTCTCTCTCTCTCTCTCTCTCTCTCTCTCTCGCCTCATTGTTGTCCGTTCCAAAAATATTTATTCAAAAAAGACCCTCGTCACATCTTTATCCTCCCCATGGGTATATGTCGCAGAAACGCGTAAATTATCTTGTATCAATAAATTGTGTTCGATCGGCAGCGTGCGGCCATTTTTTTAAGAATCTCCGACGGAGCTGGCGAGCTGGTCCTTGGCGCCCATCGCGATGTAGAGCTTCTGAAATTATATTTCGAAAT
This sequence comes from Mesorhabditis sp. LJ9110, assembly GCA_038088335.1. Taxonomy (NCBI): domain Eukaryota; kingdom Metazoa; phylum Nematoda; class Chromadorea; order Rhabditida; family Rhabditidae; genus Mesorhabditis; species Mesorhabditis sp. LJ9110. The sequence goes on from JBBGBA010000183.1 coordinate 60,051, forward strand.
CGATCTTCGGGATCTCTACATGGTCCAGGAACTCGACGGAGGAGCGGGCGCGTTCCGTCGCGTACTCGTAAATCTTGCCATCCTGAAAATGGCAAAATTTCCCGCTTTTTTGACCTTTTGGATTCATTTAGATCTGGCTAAGCTTAAGTTTAAGAAATAAATTAATAAAATCTCGATGAAACCACCTGACGCTCCACAATCGTCAGCTTTCCCGGCTCGTGCCCGTCCTCGCGGATGTCGTAGACGTCGTGCTTCTAGAAAACGCTCGCCTAGAACCCAAAAATCGATCTTACCAGGATCTTGGGCGCAGCCCCACTTTCGTCCCTAAAATAAAAATCAGAACGCGGTGGCAAAATCCTCACTTTTCCTTTGACATGTCGCTAGACTTTCGGGTGGATTTTAGCGAGAATGAGTTAACCGCCACATATACAGTATTTCAATTTAAATTACATTTAAATTATTGTTTTTCCGGTCATTCCGGATTCCGATTTTCATGAGATCGGCCAGACGGCGAGTTCGCGGCTAAAATGGGACCTGGCGACCGTACCCGGCCCCTTCCCGGGAGAAATCCCCCGTCAGAGGGTTCCACTGGAGCTTCACACGTGTCGAATCGTTGGCAATTTCCAAGTATAAAACCGTGGAAAATTAATATAAGGCTTATTAAAAACTTTATTATTACTCTTTATTGATGCTCCTCTCTCTCTCCTTGCTTCCTTTGCCTAATCACCTCAATTTTTGCAGGATGAAGCGCGATAAGAAGGACGAAGAAACCGGCGGCAACATCTACGCCCACCTCGATAAAACCCAAGTCCTTCAGGAGGTGCGTGTTATAGCCTTGCCACTATGTTGATGGATTTTTCTAAAAAGTATCTTTTCAGACCCGCGTCTTCAACGAGACCCCGATCGCCGTCCTCAAAAGCCGACTCGTCTTGACCAAGTTGCTCTATCTCTGCTTGCAGGTCGGGAATAAACACCTCGCAAGATAAATAAATTTTAGGGCGAGTCCATTGGGCGAAATGAGGCCACCCAGGCCTTCTTCGCCATCACGAAGCTGTGGCAATCCAAGGACCCGACCATCCGCCGCCTCATCTATCTCTCGATCAAGGAGCTATCCACCGCCTCTGATGATGTCATCATTGCTACACAGAGTTTGATGAAGGTAACATTGCGATGAAAAGAAATATATGCGGGTTTTTAGGACATGACCGGGAAAGAAGACCTGTACCGCGCGGGAGCCATTCGCGCACTGTGCAAGATCACCGACTCTGGAATGCTGCAGACGATCGAGCGCTATATGAAGCAGGCTATTGTCGATCGAAACGGCTCGGTCTCGTCGGCCGCCCTCGTCTCCTCGACGCATCTGATGCGCCAGAGCGCTGAGGTGGGTCTTTAGAAAGCTTTTTATCTAAATAGCGTAATGGTTTTTTTGCCTCTACGAATTTAATAACGTTTTATTTAGATCGTACGCCGATGGGCCAACGAGGTGCAAGAAGCCGTCTCCTCTGACAATCAAATGGTCCAATACCACGCGCTTGGCCTGCTTTACAAGATCCGCAGCAACGATCGGTGAGTTTTGATAGCAGGCGTCGAAATGTTTAGATGCCGTGGGACCGCGTACGACGAGTAGGGAAAATATTCGGGGAAATTCATTCTCATTTTTCGGATACCTGCTTTAGTTCCATTTTCGGGTTACCCCTCTTGGGTCTGTCACCTTCATATGGCTTTTGGGAATTGGTTACTCGTCTCTTACAGGCGCTATTTCTGAAACGATATTCCGATTTTGATTTTCTATTGTCTATTTTTAGATTGGCCGTCAACAAGCTCGTCCAAAAGTTTGCGAAGTCCGGCATGCGCTCCCCGTACGCCGTGTGCTACTTGATCCGCATCGCTGCTAAGCTACTCGAAGAAGATGATCAGTAAGGCAACCCCACTTTCTTTGCAAAACCGTTCAGAGCTGACTCGGCCCTCTTCCAATTCATCGACTCGTGCCTCCGCCACAAGAGCGAGATGGTCGTCTACGAGGCGGCGTCGGCCATTGTTTCGCTGCGCAACACCACGCCGTACGATATATTACCGGTCTTTAAAACGCGGATTTAGGAAGGAGCTGGCCCCTGCTATCTCTGTGTTACAACTCTTCTGCTCGTCGCCAAAGTCATCGCTTCGTTTCGCGGCTGTGCGCACGCTAAACAAGGTGTCCAGCAAGCACCCACAGGCCGTCACGTCTTGCAACGTTGATCTCGAGAAATTGATTACGGATCAAAATAGGTATGTGATTTGGAAGAGCTCGTAAAATTCCCTCGCTCAGATAATAGGGTACTCTGACAATTTTAGGTCAATCGCTACCCTGGCTATCACCACGCTTCTTAAGACGGGCGCTGAAAGCTCGGTCGAGCGTCTGATGAAGCAAATCAGCGGTTTCGTCTCCGAGATCTCCGACGAGTTCAAGGTAAATTACTAATTTTTTACTTAGAAAAATTGCTTTACAGATTGTTGTCGTCGAGGCCATCCGATCGCTTATCGCTCGCTACCCACGCAAGCACGCCGTGATGATGCCTTTCCTGACGAATATGCTGCGCAACGATGGAGGGTAAGAAATGTTACATGATTTCACGAGTTAATGTACAGATATGAATACAAGAAGGCTATCGTTGAGACGGTGATTGCCATTGTCGAGGAGAATCCGGACGCGCGCACTGCTGGTCAGTAGAATTTTCTTAGATGATGGCTCAGCTTGTTTAGAAGGGGATTTTACTGATTCCCGCTCCTATGGTAATTGCCGTTTGTGGCCGAATTAAACAATCTGCGAACCCCGATTTTTTGGTTTTAGGTAGCGGCCACGCATTATCGACCGTGTGCCTTTCTCTCATCCTTTAGAAAATTCTTGGGCTGGCTTGCGTGTTTTTCTAATGTTTGAAAAGTCACTAATCTAGTCCATTAATTCCACCACGTCCAATATTTATTTTTTTTCAGGCCTCGCCCAGCTCTGCGAATTCATCGAAGATTGCGAGCACCCGCAGTTGGCCACCCGTGTTCTGCATCTGATTGGCCGTGAGGCGCCGAAGACGCCGAACCCGCAGTCGTACATCCGGTTCATCTACAACCGCGTCATCCTGGAGTGCACCCAGGTATGGACTGTTATTTCTTAACAAAATCAAGCCCTAAATTCCCATTTTTTAGGTAATGCATTTTTCTATATGGGTTTATTCTTCGATTTAATTATTTTGATTCAGGTTCGTGCGGCAGCTGTCACCGCCCTCGCCAAGTTCGGCGCCCAAGTTGTTGAGCTACGCCCAGCTGTGGAGATTCTTCTGCGTCGTTGCCTCCTTGATACCGATGATGAGGTTTTTCTGTATAATTTCTTCTAATTTTAGTTGATTAGGTGCGCGACCGGGCCACATTCTACCTCTACATGCTCAAGCAGAGCGCCCAGATCATCAACAACTTTGTGCTCGACCAGCTGCAGGTAACCCTTTTTCCAAGGCGAAACGTTATATTTTTTCAGGTTTCCCCGACCGGCCTTGAGAAGCAGCTCGAGAAATACGTGGACGAGAAGAAATATGACAAGCCGTTTGATCTGAAGACGGTGCCTGTGGCTGCTCAACCAATCACGCATACCGAGAAGCCGAAACCGAAGCTCATCGAGGATCTCGATCTGCCGAAAGCGCCGAAGAAGCCTGAACACGCCGGTGAGTCTATTTTAATCTATTTACCAGCAAATCCGTAGTAATCTACTAAATAGGGTTATGCGTCCATTATTTCCAGAGCGCCTTGCTGCTCTGCCACAACTTCGCGAGCTCGGTCCGCTCTTCCACTCATCCTCGTCGATCCCGCTGAACGACTCGGTCTCCGAATACACCGTCCAGTTGATCAAGCACACTTTTACCAACCATGTCGTCTTGCAGGTGCTTATTACTTGCTTTGATTCTTAACCTTTGGTTTAGTTCGATTGCCGCAACACCGTCGAGGACCAACGTCTCGAGGAGCTGAAGGTGGTGCTCGAGGAGCAGAGCGACGAGCAGGAATGGAGGATCGTCAACCAGATTGACATCGACGCGCTGCCGTACGGGGATGCGCAGAGCGCCTACATTGTCCTCGAATACCCGGATTCTGGTCTGTCTTTGAGTTATTTTCTGAACCGTTGTTTAGGTGCCGTCGTCGGCCAATTCGAGTGCTCCCTCAACTTCAAGGTCAAGGACGTCGACCCGAAGACGGGCGAGCCCGAGTCCGACGACACCTACGATGATCAATATGTGGTATGCCTTGCCCGTTAAATGGAGTTCAAGATTTTTTTAGCTGGAGGAGGTCGAGATTGCCGTCTCGGACTCGGTGCAACCGATTTCCCGCACAAACTTCAAGGCCGGATGGGAGAAGCTGGAAGGCGCTGCTGAGGTAAGAATACATTCCGTGTTTTCTTGGTCTGTCCCAAAGCTTTTCTATACGAAACATGCTTCTTAAACGTTTTTTTTTAACTGTTCTGGATCGAACCCCCATTTCTAGACCGACCAAACGTTTGCCCTCTCCTCCGTCAGCAGCCTGCAGGATGCGGTGAAGAAGGTCTCGGACCTGCTGGGCGTGTCGGCCTGTGAGCGGACGGATCTAGTGCCCGAGGGCAAGACGAACCACGTTGCCCTGCTTGCCGGCGTGTTCCGCGGTGGCCACGAGGTGCTCGTCAAGGCCAAGGCCGCCATTGACCCCACTGACGGCACGATCAACATGAACATTGTAATCCGGTAAGTTGCCACTTTTTTGTTTCCGTATTCAGATTTATCGCTTTCTATCCTTTACTGTTCATTTTTTTTCAGGTCTGATGATGAGGGAGTCGCCGATGTTTTGGGAAGTGCCCTCGGTTAAAAGCTCCTCCTCCCTTCCATTCAAGCACCCCTCTTTCCACTCGACTTGCATATGCTTTCCCTTCCCTCCTTCAACCCCCACACTCCATTAATTTATTCGGCTCGCAGCCATCGCTCCAGCAAAAAACTCTTTTGTTAATGTCAATCTTATTCTATCTGTGGCATCGCTGTTTGTGCGCACGCGTTTTCGGACAATTCTGTGATTGTAGAGTTTTTCTGGGGGCTTCCATAGAAGCCCACCACTTATCCCACGTTTTCGACCGGGCACTTTTTTGCTGGTAATAAATTGGTGAATCGTAGTTGAGGTTGAAACTGCAAAGTATGAAAGGGATGCCGGTTGTTGTTTTTGAGGAAATCATTTCTTTAAAAAAAAGCTAATAGTACTTAAAGTACTTTTTAGTATAATAATTTTAATTCCGGAATTTTTGAGCGCAGAAAACGCAGATATATTGTATTAACCACCCCTAGTCAACCCCGGATGACGCGGTCACTTCTGGAGGCCCCACACGGACCTGCGCTAGCGCGTAGCGCGCGGGCCAAAGTGCTCCCTCGCTCCCTAGGGGGCTGGTGGGGGCCGGTTTCACTCGGCTATTGAGTCACAGACACCGCAGCGGGAGACCAACCGGGCCGAGGCGCTTCCCCTTACACGTCAATGCTTTCCTTTTAGTTTTTTTCTGCGACGAATATTCATAAACAACGATGATTCATAATGTCGATGGATGCGCGCTATATTCCTCTCGATGAATGCGCATTTCTTTTTTGGTTCGGTTGCCCGGAGGGTATGTCGCGTGATGTGCCGAGCCCGCATAACATCTGCACGACATTCCCTCCTTTCAAATTCCTCCGAGTTTACGGAGAAATTGATGGCAACTTAATTTTTATGCGCTTGACGGTTCATTTTATAGTCGTGGCGTTTTTCAAGCTTGGAGTTATAATTCCGGCGTTTCCATTTTAAAATGTGTACCTACGTGCCCTTTTACAGAATTTTTAAGAAATAAGGCTAGAAAAATCGATTTAGAAATGCTCATAAAACCCCTGCTCGCCGCCGCCCTATTTTCCGCCGTCTCCGCCAACACCGAGTGCATCTGGGTGGTCGGCCGCGTGACTTGTGCCATGGATCAGGCGAAGGTAAATAAAAAATTATGCAAAACAAATGATTTGCCCTCCAGGTAATCGATACCCGCGTCGAGGTCTGGGACAAGGACGGGCCAAAATCGTCGAGGGTAAGTGGATGTTTTTGTAAATTTATGACGTTTCAGGTGAACGTCGATCCGATCATGAAGCTGATCGACGGGGTCGATCCGGACGACAAGGCTGGCGTGACATTGGTTGAGGACGAGTCGGGCACGTTCAAGTGGGCTGTCTTTTTTTTGATTTATCAAGCGTAGCTATTGGTTTTTGTAATGTAAAACGTATTATTCGATCGATTTTATGGGTTGCCATACCCCGATAATGCTGAAATTTATTTAGGGTTGAGGGCTGTGCCTCGGATCAGGACTGGCTCTTCCACAAGAATCAGCCAGAGTTCTACCTGCGCATCTACCATCGGTAGGTCTTGTGGATTGGCTGTAAACGAAGCCTAAGATTAGCCCGAACCAATCATACGATAAGAAAAACTATAAAATATAACACCTAAATGATGCCGGCTTTCAGGTGCACCCCAAGCGGCCAGGAGCGTTCCGTCGACATTTTGCCCCCAGTAAAAGTCTTTGTCCCCAACACCTTCGACAAATACATGAACAACCCCATCGAATTGTCGTTGCTGTAATTGCGCTATGAATACTCACCTTAATTGTACAGATTGTAATTTTTAAACGTATTCCCCCTGTGCTTTCTATCCTCGCCAAGCCTTGGTGCTGCTCAGCGCATCTCAACGATTACGCCACAAAATGTTTGTGATACCCGGATTACCGTATTTTTTTGTAGGGTGCTTTAACGTTTTCATGTGTTGAGGCACTACTAATAAATGAAAAAAATAGATTTTAGGGTTAAACAAGTATAAAAACGATTTTGTTTTTCTCGTTTCTAGAACCGTGTAAGGAGTCAGTACAAGATTTAATTTTGGTCTGTAGTTCAAGGTGTTTAAATTAGTAAGTGGTGCTTTTTTATACTTTAGAAAATCAGCTTTTCCCATAATTTGGATGCGAAGATTTTTAGAAGGCTTACAACAGTTGTTAGATACTTTTAGCCATAGAAAGGCGGCGTTTAATTTTAATTGTAAGGTTTATTTACCGATAGCCTTCTTGTTCTTAGTGAAAACGGTGCATTGTCGCCGCGAAATATTTGCCCTCATTGAATACGGATGCTCCTATTGACCAACGTGGCTGAAAAGTACTTGAGTTGAGGGGTAGACGAGACGAGACGGGTTTCTCGCTCACTGGAAATTGGTTATTTTTTTTGTTTCACCCGTTCAAGATCTCCAAATCATTTTAAATCTGTAAAAATTTTGTTCATTTTTCTGTTGAAATTTGCCTGATCCCCGGGTAAATTTCTGCTTCACCAGCGAGTTTTACAACTGAAGCTCATCCATGTGGCTGTTGATTTTTGGCCACAAAGCATTCAAAACCCACGCTTTCGATCGCGTTTATTAAAAAGGGGCAACGTGCGGTCTCAGTTGTTGAAACGACTGGATATTAGCTTTTTTGAATGAGCAAAATGCTCGAAAATTGAACGCAATATCAGAATGACGCTTTGTTTTTGTATTCTCCATAGCAATGACATTTTAAGGGACAGAACATTACAAACAAGATATATCAATCTCGAAATGCAGTGAGCGCAGACAATAAATACGTGTAGAGTAGCGCCGCGTACTTAGACGTTTAGACGTAGTCTCGATTTTAACGTTCTGTTTTTCCCCCGTAGGGTAGTTTTTAGCTAAACCAAACGTTTAGTGTTTCTCGCCCAACCCGAAGTAAATCTCGTGACGCATAGCGCTATGCAAATTCGACCTCTTATCCTTTCAGCGCAAAAGCACGCTGACACAGCCCCTTAACCCCTAGAAGTTCCGGTTCCGCGCAGTGTTCACCCGAGGTGGAGAATAAATGAGTCACACACGGGGTGCTTTTCCTAGCCGCTTTCTAGCAGACAGCAGGACTCGAACCGTATCCATCCTCCTCTTCACCCGGGTGTTGTTATCGATATCGTGTCGGTCCGTTTTTTGATGCGCCCATCCCTCGGCTGCTCGTCGCGAGTTTTTCGCTCAATTTTGGCCCCCGTGATCGACAGAGATGCCAGGGATGGTTGGCATTTTTTATACTTTTGTTTTGGCCCCCGGGGGTTGGTTTAAAGGAAATTTTAATTTCCCAATGAACTACGATAATTCTGAAAACGATTTGTAAAGCATTCTCAATCTTGAAAACTGCAATTATACTGACATTGAATTGCAAATACACTTTTTTTGATACGCAAAAGCAGAGAATGTATATTTATTTTTAGCTCCATTGAAAGTTATTAGGCTTTTGAAAGATGCACTCCCACATGTGTCCGCATTTCCGGACAGCTGTTTCCAACGAAACACCATGCCGGCGGGCCCTTGTGATGTTCGGTGTATTGGATTGTAGTTTGTCGTGAAGAAAGGCCCCGGGGCGCCAGCCCTCGCACTTTCACTAATGAACTTCTGAAACTCGGGCTATTTGGGTCTGAAAATGTCTGTTGTTTTGACAATGTTCTGAAACGAGCCATTGTGAATTCTTCTACCTGTTTCTTCTATGTTTGCTGTTGGTTTTTAAGGTATCGTGTCTATTTCCATTAAATTTCCCACAAAATTAGGTGCTACGTTGTATTGCGAAAGTCTCTAGGCGTACACGAGAGAGCACCAGTTCTAAAATGCCATATATTTGCTAACTAAACTTTTGCACTTTCACTCCATCAGGTATTTTTGTTTAATTTGATAGTTTTGGCCTCTAATGGCGACACTTCCAACTCAAATGATCAAATTTCCGCCCACAAGTGGTCAGTTCCTCTTCATTGAAATTGACAGGCCGACCCGTTACGAACTGATAAAGGGGCTTTTTGTCTGGAAATGGGTCAGTGGAAGCGCCCATTTTTCGAAATCTCCTTTTCTTCTGGCGATTGTTCAATGGTTTTAACCGTGTTATTTATATTTCTATTGTGTTATTGTTTAGATGGCCCGGTTCTCGATATTCGGGCTTTTGGCCCTAGCCGGTGCGGCATCGGCTGCACACGAATGTGTTTGGGTCACCGGAAAGGTCATCTGCGAGCACGACCCGTCGAAGGAGCTCAACGTTGAGGTTGGTTTCGCATTCTAAATAATCTCTAACTTTTCCGAGCAATAACCACATTAAAATAGCTCAGATATAAAAAATTGCTAGCGCGCTTTGGTAAGGCTTCTTTACTTCGAAAAACTGGCGTAAAATCTAATTTATGTAAAATTGTTATCAATTTAGGTGCGCGTCTACGACCGCGACTCGACGTTTTTCCTCACCAAATTTATCGATCCGGATGATATGATGGGGTGGGTTTCATGTTAAAAAAATCATGCCTTATGTTCATTATTTAACCGGATTTCCAACACCCCCAATTTTGGCAAGCGCATCGATTCCGCGGGCTAATCCGCTCCCCTATTAGCGGTGCGCCTGTTCAAATACCCGGGCGCACCGCGAACAACCGGGGGATTCCTGGAATTTCGGCGTGTTTGCACCCGATTGTGAGGCAAAATACGGCGCGCATTTCGTCAGGCAATTTCCGGGTCGAATCGCCTGAAAAAGCATCATAAAAATGGTTGGGGTTTCAAAGAAGCAGCTGCCGAAAGTTTGTAAATCTCAAGTTTGTTGGTAAAAATGTGTGTAGAGGCTTAGGCCGGATTTCCATTTTACCCGCTTCTTTTCAGAGTGACGTTCACCAGCGAGTCCGGGCTTTTCCAGCTGGACGGTTGCGGTGACGATTTCGACTGGCTGCCGGGACTTAAGAACCGACCGGAACCTTATGTACAGGTCAGTGGCTGGATAGCCTGGCAGCGTTTCTCGAGGAAATTATTATAGTTTTCTCTAGGACCGTGACAGCTCTAAAAATTTCCCAAATCTAGATTCGCCACTACTGCAACAGCGCCGAGGGAGAGACAATCACGTTGCCCGAGTTTACCACATTCGTCCCCGACACCTTTGAGGTGAGGTTATGGTAGCTTGGGAATAATTTAAAGTTTTTGTCTTTCTTTTCTAGTAAAACTTTCAAAGTATAAAATATTATAAAAATTAAGTTAGAGTTCTAGTCACCTTCTAGTTACCCTTTTCAGATTGGCGAGATCCGGCTAGACTCCCCGGCGATGCGCGCCAAGCTACGCAAAGACCGCGTCGAAATCCCGAAATAATGGCTGTAAATAGTTGTAAAATGTAGCCGTCGATGCGGACCCCGGTGCCCCTCCCTTAAATTCAAAGTGTGCTTGCCATTACCGGTCCCCAATGAACAAATTCAACCCCGAGATTATTTTGCCGATTTTTCTCGCTTGCCCCGTGAATTGCTAGCCCTCTTGCCTGGTGTAATTATGCAACTAAATTCTTGCCCTTTCTTCGCCATATCCACATGCATTCTTTTCTGATTATGCACGCTTTTATTGCTGTCGTGTTATTTGAATTGGAATAAATATGGATTACCGCGTATATTTGGCTTTATAAGAATCGATAAGCGACAGCAGATGTTTCTTTTCACATGCATCACATCCATTTTGAGATGAGAACGAAATTTTTGGGGTAGATTTTATCGGGTTTTCATTTCAGGGGGTCGCATTTTCTGCGCTGGGCGTGTGAACTGCGGCCACGAAGGGCGTTGGGTTAAAAAGGTGAGTTATTTGCGGACTTTTGGTAAAATAAAGCATTGCTACCTACGTACTTTGTCACCGGGCTCGCAATCGCATCAACATTCCCTGTTTTTTAAGGAGCGATTGACGCTTGGGTACCAGAGGAGGACTTTCCTCCAATCGTTTCTTTCATTTTTGCCACTTTTTCGAGCCTTCGAATTTGACTAACCCGCGTGAGTCCATCCCCTCCCTTCTGGTCCACCCACGCAAAAAGCTCGAGCTTACAACCCGGTAGCAATATGGTGGGGGCGAAACGGTCCAAAACCGCCGGCTTATACCACCCTCGACCCCCGAAAAACGGCCATTAGAGCCGAACGACCCAGCTGACCGGACCAATTTTTCGGGGCGTCATCTTTTCCTTACATAGCCATGAGCCCTTTTAAGCAAAGTCTAAACCTAACCATCAAAACCTCCAGCTTCAGATGTCGTTCTGCCCGGATCGGGTGGTGTCGCTGCTGCTCTCGGAGTTTGGCACCAACCACCAGGGATGCTTCGAGGCCTCGCAGCACGAGCGCATGATTGCCGCCTCGTTTTCGCGGATATTGCGATGTAAAAGTGAGTTCGAATTGGTTGCAATATTTTCTCTTCCCAACATTCTTATCCTACCATCGATCAGTTCTCTTTCGTCTTTCTGGTCCTTGCAAAGTCCTTTAAAGGGCTTGGAAGGCAGCATAAGCGTCTGTTGGGATTGCCGAAAAGCCATCTGGACAAACATCATGTCCACTAGTGAAAGCTTCCTAAAATATCCATCAGGCTAGCTAATTAACCGTAAAAAGTCACGAATTTTTCGTCTCAAGCTATTTGAGTTTTTTCTTGTCTTGACTGAAGAATTCCAGTCGGCTTCCGCGCTCTTAAATAGATTTCCTGTCCTGAACGCTGATGTCTTCGCGTCGGTGATCAGGGTGCCAATTTGGGGCCGGGCCTGGAAAGCGGCCATTCGCGTCCCTTTATGACGCAATCAGCCTTTAGAGAGTTAGCGCGGGTTTGCCCTGGTTCAGGCTCAAATCTCTTTGCCTTTATTGTTTTATAGTTCGTAACTGGCGGGAAGTGGTCAGCACTTACAGCCTCCGTCTTTAACCTTACAGTACAGTTCTCAACCCGTAGATCTCAAAATACGGATCCTATTTACGACCATCATCAATTTTTCATTATTTTCTGGGTTGGCCGCAGCGGAAGGCGGCCAGATACCTCGTTGAGGTTTTTAACCTTCTTGGAACACTATTAAATTCCACCAGTCCATTAAAAACCACCATCCACAAATACCGAATTTGAATAGCGACAACCAAAACGCCGAAATCTAATTGCTCTAAATCGGCCTTTTCTTGCTGTATTTTTTTAACTACCCATTTTTCTGCAAGGGAATTTTGCTTATTGGCAGTTCGAATATAGTCATTAGGCTTCGAATACGATTCCTTTATACTACCATCCATTTCGTCGACATGCCGTTTTGCAAAATGAATTTTCCGTGAAATCACAGGTCACCCCATCCCCCCTACATCGAAGCGACCTTGAATCCAATAGTCAGCGAGATTATTAATGACCCGGGTTCCGGTTCACACCTAAAAACCCTCAAAATAATCATATCATCCGTGCGTGTATGTGTCTAGCTATCCGTATATCCCTCTGTCTGTCTGTTCACCCAAATCCTGGGAGATATCGAGGGGCGAAAGCGGCGAGGCGCCAGCGTTTGGTGGCATCCCAGGAAAAAAGCGGCTCCGATGCCGCGCGCACATCCCGCCTGGAGGTCCGGTCCTTATTTGGGGAGAGAGAGAGAGAGAGAGAGAGAGATACGGTTAGACTCGCACTGTCCCCACCACCGCTACGAGCGGCACCTAAACACTGAGCAAACCGTGTGCACGGATGGCAGAGGTGGACTGACTGGTCGGGGCGGTTCACCCTGATCACCGTGTGTACCTGCGGGTAGATCAGGGGCTACGGCGCGAATTGGGTGATCGATACAGCGGCGGTGGACCGGTTTGAGTGGAGCAATGGGCATTGTTGGTTTTTTTACTAATAGCCTAAAACGATAAAGCTCATTCAACGTTAAACCGTGGCTTTACATGATTTCATTGTTGCATTTTCTCGAAAGTGGTCTTCTTAGACCTTGGAATTTAATAAAAAACTGCCGTTGACAAGCTGATCGGAGGTTTTGGCGTTTCTCGCTCTAACTCTTTCTCTCTCTCTCTCTCTCTCTCTCTCTCTCTCCCTCTCTCTCTCTCCTCTCCCTCTCTCCCTCTCTCTCTCTCTCTTTTCGATATAGCTTCCACTCCTGTGAAAGCCCTAGGCTGCCGTGTTAAGCTTTAAGCCTAAATAGCATCGGATAGAGACCATTCGGCCTATTTTGTGAGGTTTTCGAAAAACCAGCTCCCAGGCTTCAGGGGACCGTCCCGGATGCAAAGCTTCCTACTGTTGCCGGTGGCATCTGGGCTGAGCATGATGATCAGTGGCAATCTTTCGGTCCGCGTACATCATCGTTTTTCATTTTGCCGGGCAGCCCGATGGAGCCTGATCTGGCTTTTCCCTTAGCCTCAACCAGGCTGCCACACGCCGAACTGAGCGTACCCCGTTCAGCGAAATTATCGTCGTTTTTTTCTCCTCCTTTATGAGAATTTATTAGGTTTGTTTGTTATTAAGGGCAATTAATTTATCAGGGTGATTGATTCATTAGGGTTTAGAATACATTGAGTGTTTTAGATTGGCTTTTTAGCCAAAAAATGCTAGCAGAGCCGGTTTTAGGAAGTTGCCGTTTCAATCTTGTGGTTTCCCACGTACCTAAACTTAGAAAATTTTTTAATTCATACCTATGCGAGCGCCTAGGGGTAGCGGGGTGGTCCGCGGTATATGCTCAATTGCAGGGTGTGTACGGTTTCGCTTACTGAACCTTCACAAGATTTCTATACATTATCTCTCTAGTTCTCTAATAAAGTAGATCTTCCCTATAGGCCAGAAGTTATTTGGAAGGCGCTATTGTCTATACACGCTATTTGGTGCACTATGTAGCTGCCTATACCACCCAGTACCGCAGTCGCTTCTCGCACTTCTCGGTCCTTTAAGCCGTGCTTGTCCGGTCAATTCCAAAAACTCCACGCCATCCAGACTCCCCCTCCAGCTTTCCCCGATGCCAAAATGAGGGGCTAGACAGGCTTTTGGCGTCTTTTTCCATGGCATCTATCCTATTAGCCGCCTCTCTCTCTCTGTGTGTGCCCTAAATGATGCCAAGCAATAGCCCTGCTGTCCAGCTATGGTGGTCAGCGTCGGCTTCTCCTCCCCTCCCCCCTTTGTCAAGATCTGGATCTGCCAATCCCCCCACATCGTCCAGCCGGCCGATCCGTCCGTTTGTGCCCCCCGGTTTTTTGCGCGCTGGCCTGAGGGGTGATTGCTTGGATCATGGTGTTTGCTCTTTTTTCGGGGTTCCTTAAAATTCGGGAGTTTATAGTATTTTTTAGGGGCTTGCGCAGATTTTCGCACTGGTATCAATCATACCACTTTTTTCCGATCGGGGCATTTTAGGCATCTTGGTATAGTTCTCTCTAACTCTCGCTCTCACTCCCTCGATATTACTCACTAGCCATCGCTTTCCCCCTCCACCCATTATATTTTCTTGTCGCTGAAAACACGTACAAACGCACAACACTGTAGTAAATGAAGCATAAGGCCGTCAGTAACCGGGCTACACATGCCTCCATTAGGCACCATCAATCCCTCCTCTCATTCAGCCCCTTTCCATCCAATTTCGGCAGTGTTCCTGTCCCTAAATCCTAAATCGCCATTTTCAGGTATGGAAATCGGGCATCGGCGTATTTCGGATCCGGGCGACGATCGGGTGCCGGCGATGAAGAGGATGCGGTTGCCGGTGAGTTTTGCGTCTCGTTATAAGCTTCGTGTTCAACGAGCGTCTTTTAAAAAGCGGCATCAACACATTTTTTTCTTGACAGTAGCGTTTTTCGCGACTTGCGAACTTTTTGCCGGTTTTTTTACCTAGGGAACTTGCCTATGCCTTCAAAGAGACTAGGAAGTGCGAAAATCGACTAGTGCCATCGATTAGGTCTCTACAGCTAGGCCAAAACCTACGCTGTAAAAAGAAAAACTGAAGTCCAACCGTCGCCTTACGTTTTAAGCACCTTAGGGAAATTACTCGTCTCCTAGTTTCTTCCTCGCGCTGTCTAGATCCCATTGACAGCGTTTCTAACAGGTTTTTCTACTTCCGTAAAGAGGCGCACTCAGGAAAATAATAATTAGAATGTCACGAGAGAGTCACATTTTTTCGGTCTTGTAAACACTAATTTTTTGTGTTTACGTCGACTACACACAGTCCAATGCTTTGCAGCATACGTCAGAATACGGTGAACCCAAAGCTCATTTAATTTTGTTTTTGTCGCCCAGCCATACTCTGTAATTTGCGCATTGACGATTTTCAAGCAACGGCGTCTCGGCATCAAAACCCAATCCCAGAATCCAGAATGCTCCTCCCCCCCCCCTTGGAGTGAACCGGTCAGCTAACGGCCAATTTGCATGCCCCTCTCATCCCTGAACATCAACGACCATCAACACTACCAATTTTCCGCGCGATGCGCCACATGCACTTTGTAATTTCTGGTATTAGCTAGAATGGGGGAAAAGAAAAATTCGGAAATGTTTCATTGCTAGTCCGAGCGTGCTTTTACATTATCGGGGGGGGGGGGGAGGATCCGGAGATGCATAATAAGGTGACAGTAGGAATTTGAATAGTTTTTGTGAAATTTACCAAAATTTTGAGTGGAAAAGCCATCTAAAAACATTAAAAACTTAAAATTCGATATTTTGGTCAAAACGCGGACATTTTTATTCGAAAATATTTATATTTTTGTATTTTTATGAAAATTTGTAAAGTTCTTGTGCTTAGTAGTAATCACAAGCGGAATTTTCCCTTTTTACCACCAAAGGTAGGCTGGTGAAAATCCTTTGTTTCGCCAAAGCACAGATACCAGAATGAAATCGACCTTTCGGGCAGGCTAGCAGAGGCTATTGGATATCCCCTGGCAGGTTAGCAGTGCTCCTTTGTTGCTCCAGAAGCTAGCAGAAATCATCATCTGTTGTCTGGCGCAAGCTAGTAGTTATTTGACACCTACGGCCAGCTAGCAGGGGCCATTTGGGCCAGATCTTCTGCAGCAAGTCTGGTAGTCTAAAAGCTCTGCTAGCATAGGACCATACGACCCCTGGTTCCATGCTCGACACGACTTCGTACCTATTGGTCTTGCGCTTCCCCGTACGTGGTCGGAATCGTAGGCCGGTGATAGATGCGCACGCCTTTGTAACATGGTATGTACAGGGCTTTTTTGGGGTGGCTTGCAACATTGGTTGGTCGAGCATAACGGGGAGGGAACAATACAGATCATCGCCATGTTTGCCCCAGGGTGTCGACGTAAGGAAAGAAGAGAGAGAAGAGAGAGAGAGGAAAAAAGAGAAAGAAAAGTGAGCGAGGGTGAGAGGGAGAAAGCGAGATAGAGCGAGAGAGGTAGGGAGCCGATGAGTTAGAGAGGGAGCGAAAGATAGAGAGACAGCTACAGAGCGCGAGAGACAGGCTAAAACCCCGCACATATCCCCACAAAAAGCTACCTATTACTCACAAACACACGACAAACACCTAGATCTCTCTCGCTCTCTCTCTCTCTCTCTCTCTCTCTCTCTCTCTCCCGATGGCCCATCCCCACGTGGAACGGGCGCGCGAGTTGACGCTGTGGGCGGGGCTTATCCCTGCCCATCGCATCGGGGGGACGAGCCGGGGAAGACCCGCGAGCTTCAAAGTCCGTTTATTGCCTATAGACACCATTCAATTCCCCCTTCTCCCTCTCTCGATCGCTCAGCTACACGACAATGCTACGGCCACCAAGTCGACAGGTGCTGTGAAATGGCGAGGTGTTATAAAAGGCGCCCCAAGTTGCGTAGGGCCCCCAATCTGACGCAGCGGTTTCCCAGCTAAAAAGCGCTCCACCCCCTCCTTCGTTCCCACGGGCTACGGTAGAAATGGTGTACTATAAGGTAGATCAAGCTTTTGGACTTTTGGTTTTAGGGGTAGGATTACGGTAGGCTAGAAGACGAATTCCAGTAGTTTGGTCTTTTTTGTAACTTTTTTTTTGCTGGCGCTGTCCCTTTAAAGTCTTGCGGCTCCGGTGAGGCGATTAAATTTGTGTTTTTCTATAGTCTGAGTTTAACCGATTACGGTAGTTTTTGCCTGAGATTCTTCCAGAATACGGTATTAATTAAAACTTGTGTTCATTAAAACCTCCGGTCGCGATCCGGTTAAAAATATATCCCACTGGATTACGGTAATTATCCTGTATTTTCGAGTTTTCTTTTTTATCCATTTTGGACTTTTTCCAGGAATTTAAAAATACGAAATTTGTTAAAATTATCAAAAAATTAAAAACGATGAAAAATACAAGCTTGAAATTAATCAGGATCCAAAACAAATGTGTAAAAAGGTAATCAGACGGTTTTTCGCACGGATTAAAATTTTTATGAATTTTTTATACCATTCCAGGACTACTCTTCCGGCGCCACGAACATCACCTTCCAGCAACACAAGATCACCCGGGAGGAACGCGCCGATATTTTGGGTAGGTTTTATGGTTTGGAGGTGCACGAGTGTATGATACTGTACGAAAAAAGCTTAAATTGAGGGAGCAAAATCTGAATATAAAAAAATATCTAATGACATGTCCTTACAGGTAAGCACACCGGCTTCCGCGGCTGCACCATCTGGTTCACCGGGCTTTCCGGAGCCGGCAAGACCACCGTCGCTTTTGCCCTGGAAAAGGCGTTGACACAGGTGGACATACTTTTTCTGATTTAAAAGCGGGTTAAAACGACAAATAAAATTGTCATATACGTTAACTTCAATTCATGAAATTATAATTTAATAGTCAAAGCGGCCGAAAACCTTTGGCTTTGATGTTTCTTTTCGAGGGTGTAAAATGCGCCACTTTAAATTATAACTGCTTAGCGGCGCTAAACTTACCTGAATATTTTAATAATTGAAAATAGGTAGCCTCTTTTCCTGAAAAAAGGGCAAGGAGGTCCTACATTCACGACAGTAAAGATGCCTTTGGCTTTGGCTGAGCTTTAGCTTCCGTTTGACTTAGTTTCCGATAGTTTACCGGCTCGATTTTTTAGCATCTCAGTACCTTTGAAAAGATTTTCAATTTTTCTCAAGAAATTTTTCGACCCCGGATTTTGGTTTTGGTCAAGGACAAACGGGTCGACGAGGTCTACAAACTTAAAGTGTAAGGGGGCCTCTATTAATGCGCGATTTCGCGAAACTTAGAACTTTCGAACTACTCTTCTGCTCTCCAAATCGGCCCAAATTAGCTTCTGGAGCTTCATTTTTGTTCTGAATCGTTTTTTCTGCTTGTTTGCCTGTCTGGTCTCGCCGGTCGTTCTCTCTCTCTCTCTCTCTCTCTCTCTCTCTCTACTGGAAACGCATTGTTCACGCATACTGCTGGCGCGGGGGAGAAGTCGATGGGGGGCGGTTTTTTGTCCGGGGTGGCTAGGATTTGAAAATCGAAATCCCAGCAGCCCCATGGCAATGCTTGAAGGGGGGTGGGGAGGGAAGCTGACGGATTTGTTCGGATGGCTTACGCCAGCCGAACCAGCCGAACACTGCTGATCATTCGAATTAGCCGCCAGGGGCGGTCAGGAGGTCGGGCTCACAAAGACCGGGGTAGATGGTACAGTTTTTTTGAATGGGAGGGGACAAAGGCAGTTTTTTATGACACCGTACTTTTTCGTGAGAGTGATATATTTTGCCGTACCATACCGTACCACTAGGGTAGAGTACGGGCCTATACTCTACAGTAAGTAGCAGTACGGAGGAGCCCGGCCCAGAACTGTAGCGTACGGTATAATACGTTATCGCGCGGAGGTGTGCGTTTAGTACGGTAAAGTACGACATTACGTGCTTACGAGTCCGTTCCAGTACGGCATTCCACCGTTACTACGCTAGGATACACTATGATGCGTAAGTACGAGTACCGTGTAGTACGCAAGGGTACGCGTTGATACGTTAGAAAAGGAATCTTACGATCCATTTCGTTAATTTTTTTCAGTAAGAAACCATAAACCTAAAAAACGCTAGTAAGCTCCCAAAAACCATCACAGCTTGATGCCCGCCCGGTCAACCCGAAAACCGTCGTTGCAAACACGTGTTTAGCCCACATCCCCCCACCACAAATTGCCACTTTCCATGCCCGAATCACGCTTTTTTTTCGGCTCGCCCCCTCTCGCCCATATGGCCCATTCAAATGGAAAATTGACACCTGAACACACCAACCCCAACGTTTCCTAAAAAGCGGATATTATTGCGGGAAGTCAGGGGGAATTCGGTGGCCACAGGTTTTTGCGGTAGAAAACAGGGGGTTTAGTGGAATAAGCGGAAGCTAAGCCCTAGTCTAAGCTAAGCCTAAGCTAGCGCAAGCTAAGCTTACTAGGCTAGTTGTCTATGTAAAACCTAAGGAAGCCTAAGCCTAAGCCTAAGCTGTAGCTAAGCCCTAAGCCGAAGCCCAAGCAGGTTATTGAAAACGAACGAGCAAAAAAATTGTACGAGGCGATACTACCACAAAAAGATTTCGGTAATTTGGAATGTTAGAAATTTAGATAATTAAGTTTTCTATACAATACACATTAATTGTCATAAAAACCTATTTTTTCCAGCTCGGCCTCCCATGCTACGGTCTCGATGGAGACAACGTGCGCCACGGACTCTGCAAGAACCTCGGATTCTCGATGAACGATCGCTCAGAGAACATTCGACGTGTGGCAGAGGTCAGAAATTCGCTCTCTCCCTTTCTCGCTCTCTCTCGCTCTCTCTCTCTCGAACCCATTTTTTAGGTAGCCAAGCTCATGGCCGACGCCGGTATGGTCTGCCTCGCCTCGTTCATCTCCCCATTCCGCTCCGACCGCGAGCAGGCCAGGAAGATCCACGAGGCTGTGAGTATTTTCTTTAATATTCGTAGATTACGTAGTAAAGTATCCTATACAGTTACTTGGTGCTAACTTAAATAATCCTAGTCGTAATTTCGCGATTCCAGGAAGGCCTCCGCTTCATCGAAGTCTACGTCAACACCCCACTCGAAATTTGCGAGGACCGCGACCCGAAAAGTGAGGGCGTTTCCGGTCGCTCAGAACGTATTTTTGAAACCTTTAGAGCTGTACAAAAAGGCGCGCGCCGGCGAGCTACCCGGCTTCACGGGGATCGACTCAGCGTACGAACCGCCGGAGAGGCCAAACCTGGTAAGGATTGGCTTAAAGGGACGGGGAAGCGTCAGAATCTACGCCTTTGCACTACTAGGTCTCGATTGCTGTTTTAACTATTTATACTGTGATCAAGTAAGCTTAACAGCGTAATCTCGCTTATCGCACGGCTGTCGAGACCTAGCCGACCGGGGGGTGGTTGCAGCGTTTTTCTGGCAATTATGGAATACCTAAAAACGCTTAAGGTGCCACTTTAACCCTATACTTCAGCTGGTCGAATCCGGAAAGCTGTCGGAAGCCGAATCAGCCCACTCCGTGCTTCGCTACCTCCACGAGGAGGGAATTCTGCCGCAGAAGGTATTTCACTAGTTCTTTTTATGGTTACATTGAAAGGTGAAAAAGACCAAGTTCTTAAAAGCCTCATTAAGCGGCTCATGACTACGGCTACAGAAAGAAGAGAGAGAGAGAGAGAGAGAGAGAGAGAGAGAGAGAGCGAGAGAGAGAAGGAGATGAGATAGAGATGCGTAGACGTTCATAGGGTTTACGGACGAACTCCGGAACGTCTCGTTTAATGGCAGCGATTACCTAAAAGTTACTTTAATCCTCCTGTAAAAATGCATTGTTACTTCACGGTTTCAACCTAGAAGATTGGCGAATACCTGGCTCGGTTCCAAAGCGAAATATTCTTCGAATTTTTTCCTTCACCGTCCCTTTAAACCTCTACAAAAATCTGTAAATTCTATGGGCAATTTAAGCCCAAAACTGACAGTAATGGTCCTCAAAAATCCGTAAAAAAGGGTGGAAAATTACAAGCCAAAACTGACGATCCATTTCCATTCAGGTCGACCGTCGAGCGCTGTGGCTCTTGGTAGGGTGTAGCCATCCCCCCGCAAGCATTGCATTCTGCCTGTACCCCCAAGAATTCTCATTTTCTCGCTCAACCCCCAAAAACCAGTGTCGTTTTGTGGTTTCCTAGCCCCTGCCCGCCCTCAAAAATGTGCCAAGTCGTGTCGTGCAGAGGAGACTAATCGCATGGATGTAATTAGTTGAAAAATGCCGTGAAAAGGACGTAAAGCTTCTGATTTCAGGCGATGGACCAGTTGGTGACGGACCCGGTTCGGGAGCTTTTCGTTCAGCCATCGGTTAGGGGGCAGCTTGAGGCTCATGCTCAGACGCTGGCCAAGGTTGAGCTGCAGCACATTGATGTCCAGTGGCTTCAGGTAGGAGAGAGGAGAGAGAGAGCGAGAGGGAGAGCGAGAGAGCGCGAGAGAAAGAGGGATAGAAAGAGCGAGATAGAGAGAGAGAGGAATAGAAAGAGAGCATGAGCGAGAGAGCGACAGAGAGATAATGAGCGAAAGGCAACCAGACAACAAAAGTGAGCAACAACAGCTCTCTTCAGGTCCTCTCCGAAGGCTGGGCCACTCCACTAGGCGGCTTCATGCGTGAGCGACAGTACCTTCAGGTGAGCCTTACCTTAGTTACCAAAAAAGTTTGAGTGTTTCAGTCCCTCCACTTCGGCCAGCTCCTCGACCTCAAGCACAAGTGCGCCTTCCCCGGCGATAACGATGATGGCGCTCAGGTTGGTGCTCAAAATTTTTGATCCAGGCTTGGGCAGGCTTGCAGAAATCCTTGAATTTTTTGAAAAATGTTCGTTAGGACCCGTACCCGGTGCTGGATTCCGTTAATCAATCCGTGCCGATCGTGCTCCCGATCACTGGGGAGCAAAAGGAGATGATCACGGCGAGTAAGTAAAGGTTTTCGGGGGTTTACAGCGGTTGTTTCAGCTATTGAAGATTCGGAGATTAGAGATAAAGCGAGAGAGAGAGTGAGAGAGAGAGAGAGAGAGAGAGAGAGAGAGAGAGAGAATGTGTGAGAAAGAAAACATGAAAATCTGATTGAAGCCCTTCATTTACCAGATATGAATAAATTTTTCAGCAGATGAAGAAGGAAAACTTTTAGAGGACGGCACCATCCTCAAGGAGGTCGCCCTCATCTACAACGGCAAGGTGTTGGCCATCCTCAAGGTAAGGACCACGATTTTCCTTTAACCGTTCAATCTAAAATGCGCAAAAACTTACCACAAATTTGCAGGACGGCGAGGTGTTCGACCACCGTAAGGAGGAGCGCGTCTGCCGCCAATTCGGATGCGCCGACGCCCGCCACCCGACCATCGACCTGATCAAGAAGAGCGGCGACTTCTGCCTGGGCGGAGATCTCCAGGTGCTTGATCGCATCCAGTACGGCGACGGACTGGACAACTACCGCAAGACGCCCAACGAGCTGCGTCGCGTGTTTGATGACAAGGGCGCGGATGCGGTGTTCGTCTTCCAGCTGCGCAACCCGATCCACAATGGGCACGCCTTGCTGATGAGGGACACGAGGGAGAAGCTGCTGAAGAAGTACAAGGTGCGAAGCTTTCAACTGCTTGAAGTTGATGTCTCAAAATTCGCACAGCTGTTCATTAGCGGAACGCCTCATTAATGCGACTAAAATCTCGAAGTCTGTTGCAGTTCTTAATTTTCCCATTAGTTTTTCCCTCGAACTTCGCGGGCAACTTTCGGAAACTCTCGGAAACTCTGGGAAACTTATTTTTCGCGGCTTTTTATTACTAAGCGTAAATTTTGGCTCCTGAACCGCTCCAACTTCTCGGTAGCGAATCAGGCATGGTTTCCTATTAGTTGGCGCAAATTACACGCCGAACTGCTCCAATTCCCGGCAGGCATCGTTATGTGCCATAGATTTAGACTTGATAGCCGCTTTAAACCCCGCTATTCTAGAACCCAATGCTCCTGCTCCACCCTCTAGGCGGCTGGACCAAGGACGACGATGTCCCACTTCCCGTCCGAATTGAGCAACACAGGGTGAGAACGAATAAATAGTTTTTGAGCCAAATTTTCAGGCCGTCATCGAGGAAGGCGTGCTCGACCCCAGCTGGACCGAGCTGGCCATCTTCCCCTCGCCGATGATGTACGCGGGGCCGACGGAGGTGCAATGGCACGCGAGAGCAAGAATTGCCGCTGGTGTGCACACGTACATCGTCGGAAGGGATCCGGCTGGGATTCAGAATCCGGAGAATGGGGACTTCCTCTACCATCCTGAACATGGAGCAAAGGTGAGAGAGCGAGAGAGAGGCAGAGAGCGAGAGAGAGAGTGTGAGAGAGCAAAAAAGACAGAGCGAGAGAGAGTGAGAGTGAGACAGAGCAAGAAAGACCGAGCGAGAGAGAGTGAGAGGGAGAGAGTCAAAGAGATAGAGGGAGAGCGAGAAAGAGAGAGAGCGAGAAAGAGAGAGAGAGAGAGAGCGATAAAGTGAAAGCGAGACAGATAGAGAGAGAGACCGAGATAGACAAATCGCTAATAAACTGAAACTCGTGCTCTTCTAGGTCCTCTCGATGGCCCCCGGTCTCTCCCACCTCTCCATCCTTCCATTCCGTGTGGCCGCCTACGACAAGCCGGCCCAACGGATGTCGTTCTTCGACCCGAAGAGGAAGGATGATTTTGAGTGGATCTCCGGCACTAAGGTAGGTGAAGTTAACTAGAATGGGCCGATCACCGGAAGTGGATCGGGTGACTAAAGGGACTGAGAAGCGCTAAAATCTACCCGTTCATAGACTGGGTGCCGACAGTGGCTGCATATCGACAGAATTCTCTGAAAATGAGGGTTGTCGTGAACTGCTTGAACTTCTTGATTCAGATGGCGTTATCTATTGGAAAGCGTTGGTATCTAGTTCTTAGCTTGTTTTAGCTATAATTGAAATAGAAAAACTCAAAAATGGTCTCGAAAAAAATCGAAATTTGGTCATTTCGGGTCGAAAAAATCAGTTTTTCTAACTTACATTAAATTGTAATAAAATTTGTAAAGTTTTGAAGCCGAAGAATAGTTAAAAATCATGGGCAAATGTTTGCGCTATTCATAAAAAAGCTTCGTCGAAAAAGGTGCGTTTTAAGCCCTGAAAATCTTTAAAAACAGCGCTTTCCAGATGCGCACGCTGGCCCGCACCGGCCAGACCCCTCCCGACGGCTTCATGGCACCGAAGGCGTGGAGCGTCCTGGCGAACTACTACAAGAAGCTCGCCCAGCAGAACGGGCAGAAATAAGCACAATAATTACCCCCACATTAATTATACCCATCTTCATAAATCCCAGCCAAATATTTTGTAGTTAGAGTCTCGCTTTTGGGTTTTTTATTATTATTTCTCTTCCCCTTCTATCGTTTGGCTACAAACTACAACATTTTCCTCTTTCCTTTACAAGCGCTAAACGGCCTTCCCCTCCACTTGCACCTACCGTACCCCTAAGCCCAAGCTGGCTACCGTATGCCCACCGCAATTTTTTTGAACATATCTCCCCCGCCCATTCCCCCGAATAGGTAACTTATTGGAATTCCAGAAATGTGCCCAAACTTTGATACGCAAGCCCAAACTCCCCACCCCCACTACTACAACCCCTGTGATTTTTTGGCCTAATCAAAACACGATTTGAGTGTTTGCTTTGCTGTCTATGATATTTCTCTTGTAATATTTTGGAGTCGCCTGCGAGTTGGGCGAATTTGGCGATTTGAATAAAGAGAAAATTGTACCAATTGTACCAGTAAACGACCAGGACCACCGACCGTTTTTGGCTTATTTTTGGACTTTGCGTTGATTTGCATCGACTGACCATCTCCGAAGCAATGCTTTCCTTCAGCATAAGCGTGTGCTCGGATTTTTGGTTAAAAAGCGATGTTTTTATGTAAACCAGCTGTGTTAAATAACATTTAAAACATTAAGGAACGGCCTCTACACCGAAGCAACGGCTAAATTCGGAGTTTTTGCCTGGAGAAATTGAGGCAAAATAACTTGTATGAGCCCCGGAAAAACCGAAAATATGACAAGCTACGTGTAAAACGCCACTTTGGAATAACATGGTTTTCAAGGTTGTTACAAACTCGCTGCGTCAAGGTCTTTCGAATGGTATAACTACCACTCCGATCCGATACTTCTGCATCGAGTTAGAAGGTTTTTTTTCTCGGGACGCCCGGTATTTCAAGTATTCTTTTACACCTGTATGCGAAAGTTTGAGGAAGGGTACAACTGAACAACATCTCACGTTTGGAAAATCTAGGCCTTTTTGGGGGTCCTCTTTAGTTTATTGTTGGTGGCGAGCAGACTCTGGAGGGTCAGAGCGCAGAAGCGATGGGGTGATGCATTCCAGAACAGATGCGAACACTTCTGAGGCACATCGAATGACAAATAGGGAGGGTATTACAAGGGAGAGAGAGAGAGAGAGAGAGAGAGAGAGAGAAAGAGAGAGAGAGCGAGAGAGAGAGAGAGACAGGGAAATACACCACTCTTCCGCACTTTCCGGAACCCACAAACTGGGTACAACCTTGATGACAAGGTTGCTCAACCCATCCATTGGCGCCTTGCCGTGTCTTTTTCAGCGAAATTTTTGGCGGTCGGTTGGACACTGATCGGCCTCGACATCTCCCCGCCCTCACTACACAACTTTCCAATCGACGGCCAAGATCTTTCGATCGGCCGTCCCACCATCAAAAAGAGCCATTTGCACCGAGACGTGATTCATATTCGGCGGCGAATCGGCGGGTCGATTTTATCCAAAATCGCCGATTTTTGCTGGCACCAGTTTTTCGAGAGCTTGATGAACATGCTTTAAAGGGGACTGGACGACAAAATCGATGGATTAAGCTGCTTACTCTTTGAAAATACCGAATTTCGCCCGTTTGTGCCACATATTTTGCGAAACTCAATCGAATGACGTTTTCATAATACGAAAAAAGCATGGAAAATGCCGAAAACTAGCTTTTCAAACCCATTTTCGAAGGTTACTTTTGTTTTACTATAGCTTTTTGATGTTATATTATTTTAAGCTGTAATTAAGACCCCTACTGTATTTTTTGGTGCTCTCAAATGCTGTGGGTGAATGGTGGTTTCAAAATATTAAAAAAGCAAAAATATCGACGTTTTAAGTAAGGTGTTTACAATTAGCCATAGGCTTCAGCTTAAGGCTGTGGCTTAGGCTTGGCCTTAGCCTTTGGCTTCGACGTAATCGTAGGCTTAGGCTTCGTCTTGGGCTTAGCTTAGCTGAGGCTTCGGCTTTGGCTTCGGCTTAGGTTCGGACTTAGGCTTAGGCTTAGATTTTCATTATTTAGCATCGCTGGGTTGTTTTGGTTTTTTCTCGGTATTCTAGACAGCTTTCTACTTTAAAACACTTTAAAACCAACAACTAGCTTGCTCGGATTTATCGCTTGTCGCCGAGGTGGCGGAAAGCACGGGGATGCCCTCGTGTTCCCTCCATATCAGTAGATAGGCGATCCAGGAAGAAAAGAGCGTCCCATGGCCAAGAGTAGCCACCACCCCCGAAAGCATCTCCTCCTCCTTTCCGTTTTTTGGGAGCTAGCCGCTGTTTCTTGTGCTGTTTCTCCATTCTAGCTGCCCCTCTCTCATTTTCTACTCTCTCATCTGCATCCCAGTGTCTCTCCCCTCTTCCCCTCTCCCATCCATTCCCCCAAAACACATACACAAATACATGGCTGCCACCAAACGGCAGTTTTGGCTGGCCGCTGCACGGCGTGGGGCCCGGTTTTGGGCCCAATTTGTGAGAAATTTCGACTTAATTTTTGTCATAAGATCTTTTAAAACGTAAACCTTTTTTTCTGCTAGTTTTAGCCAACATGTATGTATTTTTTTATTTTCCTTTGGCTTTTCATTTTCCAATTTTTCAGTTTTCCAGCCGAATTCGTTAGTTTTTTTAATTCTCTATATATGGATATCCGATACTTGCAAAACGGTCAAATCTTTACTTTTTTGTGATTAAGCTCTTTATTTTTCTACGATTTAATTTTCAAAAAATTGTAAACGCGTAAAAAGGTAACAATACTTTGTTAGAATACTTTGTTAGAATGTTTCGCGAATGCAGCCCAAATTTTCTATAACATCCTATTGTCTAGTTAACAAAACGATGACGATTTAATGTTATTTTTAGTTAAATCAAGCAAAATTCAACATGCGAAAAGATTTTCAAACTTCAAAAATCCGCAATATTTTTGAAATTTTGTATGTTTGAGCAAATAAATAGTTTTTCCGAGGTTAAAAAATAATTTTGAGTCAGATTAAGAACGTATTGATGTTCGGAAATGGCGAAAAACGAAGCGCTGATAATTCTGAAGTCAGTGGTAAGTGAAAAACCAAAATTTCGAAAAAGTGTTGGTTTTCCGCGTCAAAAACAAATCGCTTACTACAGGGTGTGCAAAAAAAAAAGACCACAGTTTGGGTCGAAATAACTCGCGAACGGTAGAGAATCGAAGGTACGTTACCATGCCAGAATGCTTAAATATGCTGGGTATGAAGATTTAACACAACTTGATTTTTTCGATTTTTGAGTACGAAACTGTACTATTGACGCTGGTTACGACCGAAAATTGTGCGTTCTTGAACGGGAGGTGGGAAAATTCTGATTTTTGGCCTAGAAATAGTATAAATTTGTAAAAATGTAATGGCAAACTCTTAGAATTTATGGAGGTCAAGTTCATTTTTTAAAAGCAAAACAATTTTCGCGATTTTGCGTTATTTTTGTTCTTTGAGTCCTAACTCGCTTATAACTCGCTGCCCATGGCTGATATTTTGTCAATGACCTATCCAAATATTAATCTCGGATCACACACCATATTCCACCACAATCTATGGTATTTTTGTATTGCTTGCTAAAACGTGCCCCAGCGGGGTACTGTAAGTTTCGTTTTTCCCGCTTTTCTCGGGGCCCCTAGCTTCGATTCGGCTAAAATTTTCTGGGTTGTTAGGCAATAAGTAGGGGCACCTTGCTGCCAAATACGAAAGCGTACTATCCACAAACTTTCATGAAAAAGACTAAAAACTGATTTTTAATTCTGCGGCAGAATCTTGTAAATTTTTTGGTCATTTGTACTAAAAACTCCTACTATTGGTTTTACGAAAAGATCGAAGCGATTCTATGGCAAAAACACCACGAAAATCGCAAATTTCGGTTTTCTACAGTAACCCACGTGGAGCGCGTTTTAGGATGCCATCACAAAATTCCATAAAGTGACGGTTTTTCTATTCGAGGGCCTTCTAGAGTTGATTGTAAGACAACCTGTTAAAAATTACTGATTTTGGGTGGTAAATAACAACGTTACGAGGCCAAGTGCAAAACAAGGCCAGAGAGCCGATTTTGGGTCCGAGTAGCCGGGTCAATTTTCGAAATTTTTAAAAATAAAAAAACCACCTGCATCTTATGGATACGATTAAAGATTTGATGTTATTATCTACGCTCGTCAAATTTGGGGGCAATCTGACCCAAAATTATGGTGACTTTCAGCTCAAAATCGAAGATCACCCTATTCCAAAATCGAAGTTTAGAAATCTTCTTAAAATTTTTGCGACGCGCAATTGCTTTAATCTTTGCATAGTTTTATTCAACTGATGGCACTGACTTATTGCTCAAAATATCCCTACGAGTCTACCTTCCAAAATTTTTTGACGCAACCTCCAATTCGGTTTATTTCGGGTTTTGATGAATTTTCCTGGCGCCAACCGCTGGTTAAAAAAATTCATGAATAAGGCTTTAGGATGCGCTATTCAAATTATATCACATAAAAATAAAACGAAAATTTTCAAAGCGCGACTAAATTTTATAAAATGGTGACAATATTCGGAAAAAAGCACGAACCAACCGTTTTGGAGGCCCTAAAAGACGCCCTTCCAAAGGGGTTCGGTAGCTCGAAATTTTGTAGATGATAGATGAACCCCAGTCCTACATAGCTAAGCAAAGAAAATAGCTGAGTTCCCTTTGGCAATCTAGAAATATTTTTCCAAAGTTCAGTTTCGAGACCGGGAAAAATCCATGACCAGGGGGTCGTTGAAAAACTCGAAAATTCGTCGATCTCAAAAAATTCCTTAATATGTTTATGCGATTGTGTCAAGCCTGTAGGTATTCCACAACAACTGATTTTGAGGTTTTCGCCATAGGTTTTTTCAATATTAAAAATTTTCGAAATTTCTCCATACAAAATTTCATTCCTCTCTAACTTTTCAACCAGACCCTCAAAAATTCTTAAATTTTGTAGGTACATATCTGCTGCCTGTATTAACTTACTTAATAAAAACTAGATGCCAGCCACCACAGGAAACTGAGAAAAATACAAATGAAGTTTCCCCGAACGCACAGTTTTCGGGTGTCATTTGTATTGATACGTCGGCAAAAATCGAAAAAATCAAGTTGTGTTAAATCTTCATACCCAGCATATTTAAGCATTCTGGCATGGTAACGTACCTTCGATTCTCTACCGTTCGCGAGTTATTTCGACCCAAACTGTGGTCTTTTTTTTGCACACCCTGTAGTTCGTCGACTCCTCCTGTTTCTGACATCCACTTCCAAAAAGCCAGTCACACTCCACAATTCTGAAACGTTTCTGCGTAGAATATCTATACTTTTCGGGGGCGTTGCCCCGGGCTGGAATTTCGGGCGGGCCACACTGGGGCCTTCTCTCCCGCGCCAGAGCGGTAAACAAGCCTCGGCGGATTTTTTTGAGGGGATTTTGTTGAGGAACTCGTTAATTTACTTCTAATTCCGGGTCTCACATCGAGGTTTGGTAACTAAATTTTAGTAGTAATTTCGTCGTGCAACTAGATTTTTGGGAACTCGTTCTCGTGCTCCCCGACCGCAAAGTGCACCCAAGAACAAACATGTTTATTGGTGCGTAATCCGGGTTTGGCGTTGTTTCGCTGTCATTTATGGTTCATTTGGATTCCCACGCGTTTGATTGGGAACTTTGTGTTTTTCTCGTGCACACCGCCCTCTCCTCTCTCTCTCTCTCTCTCTCTCTCTCTCTCACTCTATTTCACTTTCTCTTTCTCTTTCTCTTTCTTTTTTTTTTTTCTCTCTCTCTCTCTCTCTTTTCTCTCTCTCTCTCTCTCTCTCTCTCTCTCTCCTTCGTTCTCTCTCTCTTTCTCGCCCTAAAAACTTCTGAAAACATTTCATCTGCTCCCTTCCCCATCAATTTCCGAGTTCCGCGACACTCCATTAAACGAATGCTGCGAGAGACATTCCCCTCGTTTGCAGATGGGCCCCCGGGGATGGCCGTGGCCCTTGGCCATCACCTATTTCGTCTTTTGCGGCTTTTCCCTGCTCCACATTGCCGTGGCCGACGACCCGGTGCCCTCCATTCTCAACGGTGCCCCCGGCGCCAACGGAACCAACGGTTTGTTAGAATTCTTATAACAACAATTGTAATGTGTCAAATTTTTGCTATCGCTAAAAATCGGAGAAACTTCTATTAGAAATAGAAAATTGATGAAATAAGTAAAAATAAAGATGGCTATTAAAACAGAAATAAAATGCTATTCTTAAAATAACTAACTCAACTGTTAGAAAATGTTTCAAAACGATATAAATATGAAAATTTTTGCATATAATTTGTGGTACTCAATTTGAGGTGGAAATTGTATTATTTGCACTTCTTTTTAGTTAAAAAGGCAGCGACGTGAGGGTATTTTTAGTATATTAAACACCTTGGTAATCCAATACCCCTTAAGTGTCTCATTTCAGCAAACACGACCCAAATCCGTGTGCCGACAGTTTTCGGGATTCGCGTCGAACTTCCCCCCGACGACCCATTCGGATACGAGTATGTTGACCCACCCGATTACTGTACCCTGGGGCCGCCGTTTAGCAAACACGGCGTCTGCATCGTCACCCCTGATGAGGAGTTCAAGGTGGTCGTCTACGGGAATCAGCTCGACAAGTTGGACAAGGTCAGAGGGGGATTAACGGCTGGGTCTTTTTGAAGGGATAGTGCCAGGAAAATGTGCTTTTTCAGATCGTTTTCACCGCTACCAATAGCTGCTTGGAGGCTACAAAGGTGCTCGACGTGCATAATGATTTTTTGCAGCATTTCCAGCATCGAGCTTCGTTTAGATTGGTAGGTTTCTGGATCCCTTGCTCTGCCTCTTGCTCAGTAGGTTTCTCGCTCTTTTACTCACTGATTGCTCAGTATCTCACTCTGTTGCTCACTCTGTTGCTCACTTTCCGTATCACTCTCCTGCTCGTCTCTTGCTCCCTCTCTCTTTCTCATTTTTAACTATTCTTTATCAGGCTAATTCACTATTTTTTTGAATTGTTGAGACTCGCGCTTTCCATGCTAGCTGGTTCTCTCTCTCTCTCTCTCTCTCTCTCTCTTTTTCTCTCTCTCTCTCTCTCTCTCTCTCTCGCCAAAAATTCACCGCATTCCAGAAACTCCCAATGCTCCTCGAAAGTGTGCACGCTTACAAGATGTGCGTCATCCCAAAGAACATCCCGGAGAATTTCCTGTTAAAGCCGGTACCATAAATTGGCGTGCGTAATTAGGCGTTCCTTGTAGTTGGAGGACTTCTCAACTATGATCACCACCGAAAGGCCACCAAAGGAATATTTTCTACCTCTTCCGCTTCAGATTGGGGTAAGAATTTAGTATTTACTTGTTCTCTCTGACTGTCTCTCACTCTCTCTCTCGCTCTCTCTCTCTCTCTCTCTCTCTCTCTCTCTCTTCTCTAAAAACGTATCCATTTAGGTGATCGTCTTCCTGTTGATCCTTTCCGCTCTCTTCTCCGGCCTAACCCTCGGTCTCATGTCGATGACACCCCAGGAGTTGCAGCTCGTCCAAAAATCTGGTATCTCAAATAGCACCCAGCTACCGTATCTTCTTTTCCTCCAGGCTCCCCCCAAGAACAGAAATACGCCACGAAGATCCTGCCCATCCGCAAGAAGGGCAACCTGTTGCTCTGCTCGCTGTTGCTGGGGAATGTCGTTGGTGAGCCTAACTTTTGGCCACGCTGGGATCATGCGACGCTGCGAGATTGTTACTACTGTTTATAGTAAACGCAGCCATTTCTATCCTATTCGGCGAGCTGACGTCTGGACTGCTTGCGCTCGTCGTTTCATCGCTCGGCATCGTCATCTTTGGAGAGATTATCCCGCAGAGTATATGCGTCAAGTACGGTAGTTGAGAGGAGATACGGTACAGAGAGAGAGAGAGAGAGTGCGAAAGAGGGAAAAAGAGAAAGCGAGAGAGAGACAGAGAGCGGGAGAGAGAGATAGAGTGAGTGAGAGCGAGTGGATTACAGATACAAAATAATCACTTAGCCTTCAGAAAAGGCCTGGCCGTCGGTGCGCACACGATCATGATCACGCAAGCATTCATCGCGCTGACCTTCCCGCTGGCGTGGCCCATCTCGAAGCTGCTCGACTTTTTGCTGGGTGATGAATATGTACGTCTTGCGTCGTTTTTTACAGTAGTCGTTGGGAAGATGGGTTTAAAGGGACCGGGAAGTCCCTGGATACATGGCCTGGAGAGCTGATAAATTCTTGTTTCGTTTTGGAAAGGTTTTCGACTGTTTCGATCGTTTTCTTTAGCGTGATTCCCCAATCAAGTGGCAGTCATGGATATGTTTCGATAGCAAGGTTTGAAAGTGGGGGCTAAAGGGGCCGGGAAAATTCATAATCTACCCCCTATCGTCCGCTGGGTATCGACGGCTACGCTTTTCGTTAACACACATTAATGATAATTTTAGAAACTTATTGAAACTGGGCAAAAAGAAAGAACGAGAGAGGAGAGAGAGAAAAGAGAAAAAAACGAGAAAGATAAAAAAAATCGAAATTGACCACTTTTGTGTTGCCTCAGCGAGTTGCTGTCGATACCTAGCCACAGCCGGGGTCGATTTCTGCGCTTCCTAACCCCTTTAAAAGGACAGTACACTTACTGATTTTAAAGGTACCCGCACATCAAACACTTTCCTTAACTAAGATAAAAGAAAAAATTGCATTTTTTTACGTAAAGCTGAACTCCAAAAACCCCGCCTTCCAGGTCCCTTTAAAGCCGAGATGTCACTCTCTCTTTAACCAGACCTGCTCTCTTCATCACTGATTGTTAGCCCGCAGCACCGCAAAAAATTGACAACAAAACCGGCCAACCCGAATTACGCGACCATACTCAACCCGTTGTCAACAAATTTGTGTACTTTATAGATTTTTTTGATTTTTGTAGACGGCCTACGATCGAAAGCGGTTGATGGAGTTGATGAAGATGTCGATGACGGGGGATGCGCATGCTTCGAACGAGCTGAAAATTGCTGTAAGTCAAGGGTTTTTCTGACAATTCTTAAAACTAAATCGCATAAACGTTCTTTAAAATGTAGTTTTATTCTATAACGAGAAAAATTCTCTCCTTTCCAGGTGGGCGCCATGGAAATCGCCGACAAAGTTGTGCGACAGGTGATGACAAAGATTGGGGTAAATCTTGGGTTAACGGGCGCCCTTGAAAAAAAATCTTAGGACGTATTCATGCTCCCCGAAAATACGGTGCTCAACGCGAAGACGATTGCCGAGATCATTCGGATGGGCTACACGAGAATACCTGTGCACGCGGTTGGTAGGAATTGACGGAGCTTCTCGGAAATTCATCGATTTAGGGGACAAGAATGATATTACGGATATATTGTTCGTGAAGGATTTGGCGTTGATCGATCCGGATGATGATTTTACGGTTAGAACAGGTGAGAGGAGAGAGAGAGAGAGAGAGAGAGAGAGAGAGGGAGAGCAAAAGCTAGACAAACAGGTAGAGAGAGAGTCAGAGAGCGTGATAAAGAGAGAGAGAACGAGAGAGAGAGAAAAAGAGAGAGAGAGAGAGAGAGAGAGAGAGAGAGAGAGCGAAGCAGAGAAAGACTCCAATAAGCATTCAATTTTCAGTCTGTGGCTACCACAAGCATCCCGTAAAATTCGTGCTCGACGACACACCACTCGGAGTGCTCCTCGAGTCCTTCAAGAAGGTTTTTTGCCCCAGAAAGCGCTAAACTAATTTTTTAGGGCGAAGGCCATATGGTGATTGTCAAGCGCTGCGTGAACGATGGTGTCAAAGATCCGGCTTACGAGCTTGTTGGTAGGTTTCTCCTGCTTTCTCTCTCCCTCTCTCTCTCTCTGACTCATTCAACCTTCTTCAGGTATCTGCACCCTCGAGGACATTGTCGAAGAAATCCTACAGGCCGAGATCATCGACGAATTCGACGTGATCACCGACAACGTGCACAAGACGAAACGAAAAATGACTGTTGCGGTAAGCGCCTTCTAAACCAGATGTTCACGTACCACCAGACAGCTCCATCCTACAAACTTTAGCCCCGAGATATGACGCGCTTCTTCGACAAGGAAGCCCCGCACATCACCATCTCGATGCACCTCCAGTTGGTGGCCATGCAATGGCTTGTCGCGAACACGGAGGCGTTCAAGGAGAAATAC
Source organism: Mesorhabditis sp. LJ9110 (assembly GCA_038088335.1). Classification (NCBI taxonomy): domain Eukaryota; kingdom Metazoa; phylum Nematoda; class Chromadorea; order Rhabditida; family Rhabditidae; genus Mesorhabditis; species Mesorhabditis sp. LJ9110. The sequence goes on from JBBGBA010000183.1 coordinate 94,221, forward strand.
ATCAGCAAGGAGGTGCTGGAGCGGTTGGTGAAGAGCTCGGCGAGGAGGGTATGTTCTTAGCAATGTTCATCTACCAAACCTTGGTCTTTAGGTTGACATCAGCTCGTTAATGGCAATTTCGGAGGCCGGGCGGCCAAGTGAGCATTTGAACATCCCGCGGTTGGCCCGGCTTTACACGAAAGACGAGCCGAGTGATCGTTTCGTGCTCGTGCTCGAGGGCAGGGTGGAGGTTACGATTGGACAGGTAAGTCTTTAGGATCTTTGGCGTTATCGGGGGGGGGGGGTGGAATCGGGGAAAAAAGCTTGCTAAAGTCTTGTCATAACTCATTCTACTCTTCTTCCAAAGTACCGTATCCTCAAAAAGTACGCTAGGATACGCGAGAACAGTACCGTAGCTGAAGTATGCCTTAAATTTCAGGGCGGGATGATGTTCGAGGCGGGCCCGTGGCACTCGTTCGGGAATGAAGTGCTCGACAAGCTGACCCAGGGAGCCGCCACCCTCGGCCGATCCGCCAGCGTTGTCGGTAGGCGTGGGCACGGGGATGGGAGCGGAAGTTGGAATGTCGCGTAGCTCGTAGAGGACGTTTTAGAAGGATCTTGACTTTACATATAGCGTATTTTTCATGAAATTTTTTGGTTAAGTCGAACCTTAGGCTGTTTTTTAAGGTGTATAAGGTTCTAAAAAAGACATTTTCCTTTTAATTAGAATGCTCCATGTCAATCCACTGTACCTAGTTGCAATGCGTAGCCTATCCCCGCTGCCTATCCGCCCTGGGATTTCAGACAAATCGCAGCTGCTTGCCGTCTTTTCCGGAGGTGTGCACTCTGGTTTCACTATTTCGGGAACCCCGAAAGTTGCCAGTTAACATTGTGGTGTTCGGCAGTTCTCTTCTGTAGTCGTCGTGTCGCGCTGCCTGCTATTTTTCGCCCCTTTTTCTATTGAATTCTCGGTTCTTCTAAAGAATTTTTGCGCTCTTTTGCATCCCCTGTCTCTCGAGTATTTGCTTATGGGTATTGTAAAATTCGTTTGCAGATTCGAGCGATGTGGCGGTGCGCAGACCAGATTTGATGTTTAAGCCCGACTATTCGGCGTTGATCAAGGTTGGGAAGACCTTTTTAGAGCTATCGAGAGATGTTGCAAGAGAGAGAGAGAGAGAGAGAGAGAGAGAGAGAGAGAGAGAGAGAGAGAGAGAGAGAGAGAGAGAGGCGGAGAGAGAAAGAAGAGATAGAGAGAGAGAGAGAAGAGAGAGAAGAGAAAGAGAGAGTGAGTGAGAGAAAGAGAGAGAAAGAGAGACAGATAGAGAGGAGCGAGAGAAAGAGAAAGAGAGAGATAGGAGAGAGAGAGAGAGAGAGAGCGAGCAGAAAGCAAACCTTACTAAAATATCAATTGAATTCAGGGCGATTGCACATACCTGGAAATCACGATCGGCCAGTTCATAAATGCCTACAAATCGTCATTGATGCAGCGTGAGAAGGCTAGGGAGTACGTTTTTTACCTTCCATTTTTCACTTCCAAGTCCTTTGAAAGTTTAAGCTCATTTTAGCCGTGAGCTTCATTCGACCGACCATTCGGCGAATGCCTCGCCAAATCTCTCGGCCAACCGCCGGATGTCGATGCCATCGACGCAGGGATCAATCGATAAGGTGGGGTTATAATGAATGCTTACAAGGAGATGGTCTCAGCTCGACACCGAATTTCGTTTTGAAAATTTGCACAATGATAGAGCTCGACGAGACGAATCGATTGGTGTAACTTTCAGCTGCCCATACTATAAAATAGCCGAGTTATAAGCATTTAAGTTTTGCATACATTTTGCATTTTTTCCGCCCTACCTTCATAAGCCCTCGCCCTTCCCCCATCACCGTGCCTGGTGGCCTAGTGGCGTAGTCGGCGGCGTATGGGGAATCTATTGAAGGTTCGAACCCGCTCACGATTTTTATTTTTTGCTTTTTGGCACAAATGCTGCCATTGGCGTTCTGAAGGCCTGGAATGCCCCTTGGGGTAAAAATCCAATTTCTGAAAAAAGATGTTTTATGGTCACTGCGCCTTGCAAGGGTTAAAATAAGGAATACGAACTGATTCCAGGCCTTCAGAACGCCAATGGCAGCATTTGTGCCAAAAAGCAAAAAATAAAAATCGTGAGCGGGTTCGAACCTTCAATAGATTCCCCATACGCCGCCGACTAGCCACTAGGCACCAGGCCACGGTGATGGGGAAGGGCGAGGCTTGAAGGGGGAAAAATGCAAAATGTATGCAAAACTTAAAATGCTTATAACTCGGCTATTTTATAGTATGGGCAGCGAAAGTTACCCAATCGTTCGTCTCGTCGAGCTCTATCATTGTGCAAATTTTCAAAACGAAATTCGGTGTCGAGCTGAGACCATCTCCTTGTTAGGCTTAGGTCAGGCTTAGGGGTTTAGGCTTAGGCTTCAAAAATTACGCATACGCTAAAAATTTCCAGGCCCCACTACCACCGCACCAGCAAGCAATCGCCGAGGCCAAGGAAGCGGTAGAGACCCTCAACCAGGTGGAAGAGGCGCGGAAGCGGAAACAACGGAACCAACGATCCGGGAGTATACAGGATGAGGTGAGGATGCTATTATTACTGCTGCAAGAGGGCTCCAAATTCGTTTTTAAAGTGAAAAGGAAGCTGCAGAATTCAACATCAAGTTCAAGAAGTTCGGGGGCATCTAAAAATATGCGTATTTGCCTGCAACAATTTCCATATTTTTCAGGAGGAAATCGAGCTGCTCAACCACCCTACTCGGGAAGAGGAGGAAGAAGGATAGACGAATTTACCAAAATTAGCTTTTTTCACGAAAATCCACCTAACACGGGTTTTGGCTTGCCACACATGCACCTCAGCGACGGAAACGCGCGATTTATATCCATGCTAATTACAATTTACTGTTTTTCCATAGTTTATTTTGATGAATTCCTGAGAGATCCTATCTACGATAGCGAACAAATGACGATTATGGCCTTTTTGAGAAATTACGCCGGTTTGTGATAAGTTGCAGCTCGTAGGTGAAGGAGAGTCCAGGGAAATTGTTGTGTGCCTACTATTTTAATGCGTTTTTTGCGATAAATTTTATATCAGCCGAAAGTTAAATACATTACGCTACGAAAAAGGCAAAGCCCGAACGCAAATTTCATGTGCGTTCCGGATGTTAGAAAGGGGTTTTTGGCAAAGAATTTTTGCGCAATTTTTAACAAAATTTGGCTTCCTATTAAAAACATTACATTTAAATTTCTACTAAAATTGTTACTGAATTTTTTGAACGTCTGGTCTTGTCGGCATCATTTCTTTACCTCTTTCTAGCCTGTATTTTCTGTGTTTTTTGCGCTTTATGCTAAGATTCGGGAACGTTGTCGATTACAAAATTTATTGTTTAAAATACGAATAAAAATAAAAATACAAAACACAATATGAACCGGAAACGACGGAAAAAGTTTATATAAAAAGGGGCGGCCCGAGGGCCGCGAGATCATTGAAGTGTTGAGAAAGCGATTGAGCAATAGGCAAAGATGGAAGAGGTAAGACACACGTCCGAGATCTGCGCCCATTCTTCTTGGGGGTACGGTAGGTACGCGCCGCTACGCACGTATGATATGGTAAGTACGCAACGCTACGTACTTGCGACACGGTAAGTACGGAACGCTACACAATTACGCCAGGTAAGTCGCAGCACTGGACTTACGTTGTACGCAAGGCTACGCACCTACGCTACCGTAACCCCCGCAGAAATGCACGTCAGGGGTAAAGCCAGGGCTTCTTTTACACAGTGGAGGGGTCGGGGAGCTATTTTGAAAATTTTAAAGGGACCTTGACACCCTGAAAATTTTTATTACCGAAACTTTCAAGAATTCTAGTGTCACTATCCCTTTAAAATTTTAAAGAGTTACCCGACTGGTGTCCCAAAAAAATTGGGACACTGAGATCATGATTTTTGAGATCTGAGAGCACAAAAAATAAAAAATAAAAATGGAAGTTAGAAAAAGCAAAATACTGGAATGGTTCCTGTAGAAAAAGTGAGGAATAGGAATTAGAGAGGAATTAGAAAGGAATTAGAATGAGATCATCGGTGCTGAGATCGGTTAGATTACCACAAGTGTTGAGAGGGCGAGCCGGGGCTTCTGTGCGAGGGTGTCAGGAGGTGCAACCTGGAATTGTTCCGTTTTAAAGGGACAGAAAGCCTATTTTTAGGTCTAGAGGCTTGGGGCTAGGCTTAGGCTTAGGCTTGAGCGTATCCTTAGGCTTGAGCTTAGGCTGAGGCTTATGCTTACGCTTGGCTTAACTTTGGGCTTCCTTCACTTATGCTTAGGCTAAGGCTTAGACTTAGGCGTATGCTGAGGCTCAGCTAATGCTTAGGCTTGGGCTTAGTCTTAGGCTTCGGCTTAGGCTTAGCTTTGGCTTAAGCTTAACAAAATTTGGTGAAAGGAAAGCAGTAAATTTAATTTGATTTAAGTTTCAGAAAACTAGCTTACCACTTAAAAATTCGGCCCTATTTCTGCGACATTTTTTTGGAGTTTTCTGGCGGAGGTTACGGTAGGTGTTTCTGTGGTAAATTGCATCCCGGGAAGCGAGTGGATGATCGTTGGCTCACATTATCTGAAAAAGCAGCTTACAAAATTGCTAAAAACTAACAAAATATGGCAAATTGAAAAATTGTATCCAAAAGAAAAACTACAGTAAAAGTGATTTTATAATTTTAATTTTATTTTACGCTTCTAAAATTACTGAAAAATATATTTCTGTTTTGGCACCTAGACTGTATTTTGAAGGGAAGTGAAATGACCAAAACAGTCAAAATTTTTCGAAAAGTATCGTAATGATCGTATCTTTGCGGAAAAGTTACGATAGCTTATCATTCAATTTATGCAGTTACGATTTAATTTTTTTGGAATTTGCTACTTTGGTTGTACTGTAAACTTAATTTTTTGTTATAAATTTTGTGGAATTTTGCAAAGCCTTCAAATTTTCGAAATCGACAAAAAAGTTTCTAATGGATTTTCGAAAATCGGCTCCAAAATTCAAGCAGAGTCTAGGGAATTTCAAGGTGAACTGTCGAGGCAAGTACTCGCAAGAGTGTTTGAGCATGAGTGTGAGGTGGGGAGCGTGGAACGGCCCGGGCTTATATAGCCTCCCACCCACCGAGGGTTTTGGCGCGAACCCGGGCGCGAAGGGTGAGGGAGCACGACCCAGCTGGATGGGGCGGAGGGGCAGAGCGGACAGACTGAACTGTACGCGGGGAGACGCTGTACGGCCAGAGGAGCTGCAGCAGGCGTTGGCTGGCGGCCAGGGGGGCGGAGCTTCAACCCCCTGCATTCGGCTTTTCGAAAATGGCGCCAAAAAATGGCGGTCGACCCGGGGCGAGTACGCGGCTGTACGAAATGACAGGGAAATTTGGCGCTCGGCTTGGGAGTGGGGTCGTAAAATGGTAGCGGGCGACCTACGGGTGGTGGAACACCGGAAATCGGTTTTTCACGGGATCTCTGGACTTCAAAAATTAAATCAAGCCAAAATCCCGACAGGTTAAAATCTCGACAGCCAAAACCGATGGGCAAAATGCCGCAACCATAAACCCGACATCCAAAATCTCGAGAACTCAAAATCCCGACAACCCAAAATCCCGTCAGATGAGTAACTCAGCAACTAAAATGCCGACAACCATAGACCCGACATCCAAGATTACGATAGTTCAAAATCCCGACCGGCCTAAAGCCTACAGGTCAAAATACCGACAGCCGAAATGCCGGCAGCTTCTTGACGCTAGTTTCAATCCCACTACGTTTTAAGCAGGTATTTTGCTTGTCGGTATTCGGGGTGTCGGTATTTCGGCTGTCGGTATTCTACCTGTCGGGATTCTAGAATTTTCCCCTAAGACTATTATAAAACGGGCAAAATTTCTAGCCATTCTTCGTTGGCCTTGACTTGTAGGGATGAATAGATTGCTGGGGGCAGATGTCCTTCGCTCGATCTGACCCCTTTGATCCGCTCCTTTTCAAGGGGGAGGGCAGTAGAGATCTGGAATCTGCACCTGGCTTACCGCCAGATGTCCACCCCGGCCATGCTAGAGACGCGGATTTGGCGCGTTGCCCCGGGCATGAAAATCTAAGCCTTTAGCTATTAACGATGGGTGATCATTTTTCGAAATTCGGATTTTAGAACAGGTGCTTTTCAAAAAACTGAATTTCTGAGAAATGACTGAAAAAAGACACGCGTTTTCCTGGTGATTTTTCGCAATTTTTTACTAAATTCTGTGCCGAGTTAGTGTTATTCGACCTGTCGTCACAAACTTATTCTAAATCTCCCAAAACAAACTTTAACGCGCCCTGAGAGTTCCTTTAAAATCGTATACAAGGAAAGTTAGGCTATATTTATATTTCTATCATTCACGTGTCAATAAACGGTTATTAGTATTTTCGCGTTTCTTCTATCCTTAATTTAAAAAGGAATGTATGGTGTAGAGATTAGCCATCTCGGGCCATTCTTCTTCCGGTCCCCTCCGATGCCCCGAGGCCCCTTTTTTTTTTTTTTTTTTTTTTTTTTTTTTTTTTTTTTTTAAAAAAAAAAAAAAAAAAAAAAAAAAAAAAAAAAAAAAAAAAAAAAAAAAAAAAAATCTGTCGAACAACTGTCCGAAAAATCGCCTGTCGAAAAATCTGTCCGAAAAATCACCCGTCGAACGCGCCTGTCCGAAAAATCGCCTGTCCGAAAATCATCCATCCGAAAATCTACTGTCCGAAAAGTCATTTTCGGACCTTGAAATTGAAGTGCGGCTGAAACTTCCCAAGACCTTCAGGTTCAGGTATTCAAACCGGATCTTGGAAGAAAATGGGAGGGTAGTTTCAAGCGATACGAACCGCTACTGTATCATAAATTTTTGGAGAGTGACTCAATGAGCTCAGGCAGGCAGTCCCTAAGAAACGGCCGATGAAACTTGGTTTGTCGATTCGGGCTGTCCCTCACGTGGGGCTATCTGGTGGCAGTTACACCTCGACCTTAGGAACTGGCTAAGTGATTCGAAAGGTTGATTGGCTGCCGACATATTTTTGACTGGTTTTTTCGGACACATGTTTTTTCGGACGGGTGATTTTTCGGACAGATGTTCTCCGGACAGGTGTTTTTCGGACAGATGATTTTCGGACAGGTGTTTGGCAATCCTCTCCCGCTCTTTCTCGCTCTCTCGCGCTCTCTCTCCCTCCCCCCCCTCTCTCTGGTGCGTGCGCTCGTTCTCGTTCTGTCGCGCTCGCGTATCTCTCTCGCTTTCTCTATATGACAAGGGCAGAATAATATTTTTACAGGGACCGGGAAGATAGCCTCGATGGAGTGACGATTTTCTGACGTCCCAATTCCTTTAATCAGGACTTAAAATAATCAAGAAAAAAAATCCACTAAAAATACCCGCTGCTTGGGGAGAAGTCGATGCCAGATACCACTAAATTCACAAATAAAAGAACACAAAAATATGGAATCAATGGATAGGATTGGCTATAGGAGCGTCTCGTTGCCGGTGTGGAAGTAGACGTTCAGACCGTCGATCGAGTACTCCTTCCCGTTGGGTAGGTCTTTCCTGAAAAGTGCTGTAAATACCGTACCTCGAAGGCATATAGTACATTTTGGGGGGAAGGACCATTTTAGGGCACGGTGAAGCCGGAACCAACCTCAATGAATACTTTCGGCATCGCTGTAGGAAAAAGGAAATTTCCAGCGTTCCGGATGTGGAGAAGAGAGAGAGAGAGCGAGAGAGAGCGAGAGTGAGAGATAGAGCGAAAGAAAGAGAGAGAGTGAGAGAGGGTGAGTGGGTGAAAGAAAGGGGATGTAATCTGCTTTCTTGACGCCTTTGGTACTTTTTGATGGCATAAATACTTGTTAAAGGAAAAATTCCGTCAAAACTACATTAAAGATGTAGTTTTATTAAAATTAGAAATTTTAATAGCAATTTTTTTACATTTTATATTTTAACATTTTTACAGAATTTTAATTTAACGATTATTTTTTGATCTATATATTAGCATTTTATAGACAAATTCTTGTTAAAAACATGAACTTTAGGTAGATTATGGTATACGCTGAACTATGGTATTGCCATACGATCATTTTTTTAGTTTTTTTAGTTGGAAAATTCCGATAAAACCAACTTTTGATGGACGTGCGTCAACCCATTCCCATTTCCATTTTCGCAAAACGGCGTCGTGGACAGCTAAAACTAAGTTACGCACCAAATGACACCGCCCCACCTCATTCTTCTGAAAGCCAGAACCCCGCCTGTCCTCCTCGATGTCAGAAGGTGATCTGCTACCCTTCCCCCTCCTGGATCCGCAGAAGAACAGGAAGAAATTGGCGAGAATGGCCGTCACCTCGTTCCGCAGTTGTTGCTAAAAAGTGGCCACACTACCGTAACCGGGATCTGTTTTATCGTACCTGGCACGAGATGAGAATAGGCAACCGGAACGCGCACGCGATCACCGACAGCAGCGAGATTGTGTCGATCAGCACCACCCAGACCCTGGAAAACTGGGAGTTAAAGGGCGTGTGAAGGCAGGGGTTCTTGGGATTTTTGTCGATATGCCAAAACTGCGCCAAACAAAATACCGACGGCTCAGAATCCGGATCGAAAAGATGCCGATGAACTAAATTCTCGATAGGCCAAACCCGACAGATAAAAGCCTGGAATGTGCTCTTAAGGGGTCCTTGAAGGCAACGCTTCGGTGGATTTTGTCGAGGGGCAAAATGCCGACAGGCCAAATCTCGAAGGCCAAACCTCCGACTGAAAAAAATACCGACAGACCAAATTCCCGCGAGGGCCAAAATGGCGACAGGCAAAAGCTTTGAGGGGGATTTTAAAGGGCATGTGAAGCCAGGGTTTCTATGTATTTTTGTGGATGTTTTACGAATCGGTAATTTTTATAGGCAATTTCTCATTTGGAAAATCCATTATACCGAAATTTTTCATGCGCAAGGCACTCGGACAATCCTTCATACTTTGCAGAAAAGTATAGGAAACAATTTTTAAGAAAAATTATTGAAATTCCGAAAGTATTATCATGCTAGACAAAAATCCAAAATATGTACTTACCGTGACCATATCTCGTGGCCATTCCTTTGCCCCTCCTTGTCGACATTTTCCCAAATCGTGGCCACCAGGTTAAAGACGTTCGACGCCAGGTAGCAGCAGACGACCAGCACCAGCGATTTCGTGGCGTTACGCCGGACAATCTGTAAATGGGGAGCTCAAGGATTTTTCTGGCAAAGGGATGGGCAAGGCAAGTATACGATTTAGTTATGGATAGACCGAAATTCACAATGTTGAAATTTCATAGTGTCCAAATTCCAGAATGGCGCAATTTGCATAAATAAATTTGCCGGAAAAGCCCCAAAATTTCGACATTCCGTCATTTCACCATTATGAAATTTTGACATTAGGAAATTTCGGCGTTATAAAACTTTGAAATTATGATAGAAGTTCAAAAATTCTGTATTCTTGCCTTGTCTATCCCTTTAAAGACACTCGAAAATTTCAACGAAAAATTGGCAGTCTGCAGCTCCTTGTGTCGTTCCTGCACAACAATACACGGAACACGCCAAACTGTGCAGCAGCAGCCCGAAAACGTAAAAAGCAAGCGTGAACCCGGTTTTAAAGGCGGAGTGACAGCAAAAATTAAGTTAAAGAATTTTGTAGCTAAATGACAAAACTAAAACAACAACGAATTCAAAAGCTAATGTAAAAACGACGTCGACACCTGCCTTCACTGGCCCCTTTAAGAATGGCAAACCAAATTAGGAGCGGTAAGCAAAGCATAGCACAGGCTGCATTTTGGGAATAAGCGGAACTGAGGAGATTTGTGATGCGTGGGTATCAAGCATCAGATTCCGTCTTTTCAAGCTCATTTTTGCACTCCTTTTGCTCCAATTCGAGGCTAGAATGTCTTCCTCTCTCTCTCTCTCTCTCTCTCTCTCTCTCTGTATCTCTCTATCTCTCTGCCCCGCTCAATTCTCTTGTTTCTAACGCTCGTGCTCTCTATAGCTCTCTCGCTCTCTCACTCTATCTCCCTTCTCGCCTCTATCTCTCCCTCCCCCGCTCTCTATCTCTATCTCCCGTTCTCTCTTTTCCTCAAGCTCTCTCTCTCTCGCTCTCTCTCTTTCTCTAGTTTTCTATCTTTTGCGAAAAAGGAGCAAAATGAGCCAAAAATGAATTCCGTGGAGGAAAGTAGCCAAGCGTAGTCCAAAGCCAAAATTTTTTCCGACCAAACCTTTCTTTTGGCGTATTCGACGTCGCTGAGGTGGGCCATACTCTGTGATGTCTGCTTGGGCAAAGGGGAACGCGTTTTTCGCCTTCTCTTGGGTTTGGAATCCGAATTTAAATCATACGGTTGATTAGATCGAAGCTGTTTTTTAGTTTTGAGTTTATTAGGGCCCTTTTAAAGCGTTAGATCCTGCATATCTTGTCTATTAAAGGGACGATGACAGGCGGAAAATATTGGAAATATATTCCATCGTATTTTGACCTGCCGCCGTCCCGTTAATAATATACTACTATATTATATTATTCTGAGGTTTAATAAAGCGCTTTTTCTCAATTTAGCATTAGTCACAGAGGTTTTTAAGCGTTATGGAACGATTTTAGGGCAAATACGGTAGTTCCAGGCACTTTTGAGAGTTACCTTTCGTTTCGCTACATCCCCGGCAGCTGGCCCGGCCAACTGTGTGCAAACGGACATCTGCGGCTGTTCACGTAATGCCTGAAAGCTATGTTTTTTTGAAAAAAATGTAGTTAAGGGGACTGAGAAGCGCCAAAATCATCCTCCGTTGGCCACTAGGTCTCGAGAAATATGATTAAAAGCAAGATGAGAAGTTAAGCTTAGTTCGTTTTTTAGGAAAAATTATTTAGATTCTTTTTGTTTTCTAATTTTCCGCGAGTCGTCGAGATTCTTTTGGTAATCCATAGTCAGGGGCAGCCGACAACCAAAATGCCGACAAACAAAATCCGGACAGAAAAAATCCCGACAGCCATAATCCCGAGAGACAAAATAACTGTTTAAACGCGGTCAAATTTTAAATTTTAAATATTGGCTGTCGAGATTTTAGCCCATAGGGATTTCGTCTGTCGGCATTTTTTCTGTCAGGATTTTGGCTGGAATTCTATAGCCATACCTTGCCCGTCCCTTTCATACCCAAAAAAACCGACCACAACAATGAAGAAATTGAGAATGAGCAGGATGAGGAATGGAGCAATTACCGTAGCCACGTTACGGTACCTAAAAACATAAATTATCGTAAAGAGACTTCAAAAAAGTCTCACCAAACCCGAAAGGCGTAATGAAATTTCTCATGCATCGCCCAGCGCTTCATGTTGATCTCCAGCTCCAACATCGTGCCCGTGCAGTTCTTGTTTTCTTTGTACTACAACAAAAACAAGAGTTTTGGTTACTGTAATCAGTACGGTGCTGTACTGTAATGCAAAGAGTAAAAAACGCACCCGAAATTCTGCCCCCGTCGATCCCTTCGACAAAATTCCCATCACAATGGCAAACGTGGCGATCCAAACCCGATTTTTCTGCACCCACGGTAACTGTTTTGAATTTACAGTTATACAATATCTAAAATACCCAAAAACTATTTTTGGAACGAATGTATACCTTTCAAAAGTTGCGGCAACGATCAAAAACGTCGACGCCGTCAGACCAATATGGGATATTGTAAACATTGGTCGCATGTAGGAGTACCTGGAAAGGAGGGTAATTAGAACCTAACGGTACTGTAATAGCTCAAAGGATGGGTAAGGTGGTTCTTTCGCATTATGGAGGCGACTTTATTCTTAGGATCAAATTTTTTTAATAAAAATATCTAAAATGTTTATAAACTTTTTTACTCGTCCAAAAAGTAATCCCGGCCTTGTTGTGCAAAAAAACCTTTATAAATTTTCGTAAGAAAAATAGAATAACGATTTCTTGAGCAAAAATGGCCGAATTTCGATAAAAAATTCGACTTTTTCAAATATTTTTTTAACAGTGCGCTAGATAGTATCCCCTATGAATAGAGCTAGATTTTACTAAAAACTTCTATTAAGATGCGTTTTATTACGTTACTAGGTATTCCTAAGCCTATAAAAAGAAATTAAAACATGAAAAGAAAATAGGAAAAAATAAATCTTTACTTGGTCTCGGGCGTCGACTAAGCTAGATTTTCGACTCTTGCTCTTCCCAATCCCTGATTTTATGTTTTGCGTCGCCATTAATGTGCTGATTCCATTACGATGCTTACCACAACATGACAAGCCACGGCTGCTCCAAATAGTCCCCCAGCACGTTGACGGCCATCAACGGAATGTAGGCGATGGAGACAAAAGCGTCGAATACGGCCAGCAACATCATGTAGACATTGTATGAGGTACGGTGGTGCTTTCTAAAATTTGGCTTGTTGTGGAATGTAGCTAATATAACCAGCTCTACTATGTCGATTTTCAAGACTTTCTCTTAAATTTTTCACCAATTCGCCATTCCCCCCGCCTAACCGGTTAGGCCGGCTGCCAATAGTTTTTCTGGACAAAATCCCCTTCGGAAGCCACCGGAAATGAATGGGTCCGGTGGTTGGCTATTTTCTTTCTCTCTTTCTTTCTTCCTTGCTTTTGATATTGCTCTCTCTCCCTCTCTGCCTCTCTCTCTCTCTCGCTCTCTCTCTAGCTCTCTCTCTACCACTTTGGTGATTTATTGGGGGAGCCGTTGATTTGTTGTGGGTACTTCTACGGGGGCTCTCTTTGCCGGAGCCGCTAAATGACGATGTTTTGGGGTTTGGGTGGGCAGCGGAAATGAGGTGTTTTGGGAGGGGATGAAGCCCCCAAAATAGGCGCATTAATGGGGTCTGGGGAAATTTGAAGCTGGTCGGAAGGGACTTCATTGTTCCTTTTAAGTCTTGTTTTTGGGTAGAAATTGAGAGAGCGGAACGAGAGAGACGGAGAGGAGAGAGAGAGAGAGAGAGAGGAGAGAGAGAGAGAGAGAGAAGAGAGAGAGAGAGAGAGAGAGAGAGAGAGAGAGAGAGAGAGAGAGAGAGAGAGAGAGAGAGGTGGGAGCAAGGGAGATCAAATTTTCCACCGATTAATGCTCAAATTCACCCACTTTGACGCAAACAAATAGAACAGCAACAAATTCTCGATGATGGCTATCGACGCGATCAACGATCCGAATATCGTCACGTAGTAGAAGCGAAACCCTAAATGGCGTCCTTGCCTAAAAAGCTACAGTAACCCACGAATTATAGGGGGTTGAATATATTCACAATCACTGTCCGGCTCGGCTGCATATTCTGCGGTATAGTCGGTAAGCAGGACGTCGAGCCACGAGGGTTCCGTGTCGACCGAGTCTACTGCAATTGAGTGTAAAGTGGAATTTTGAAGATTTCCAAAACGTTATAATTTGTTTTTGGTGCGCCGAATTTTTTCTAATTAGACTGTGAAAATTCATAACTGGGCTTTTTCGATATTTTGGCCAGATGAAAATTACAAAATTAAGAGGAATTTGCTACTTTTCTTTTCCTACGATAATTATGAATTCATGTTTTTAAAAAACTGTAGGCTTCTATTAGCGGGTGGATAAATGATTTCTGACGAGGGGAACATGCAAATTAAGCAAAATCTGGCCGTTTTCGTAAATTGTTTGCAGATAGCAGCTAAAAAGTCAGCATAAAATAGCAAAATAGCCATAAAACCTCGGAAAAAATTAATTAGCTTACCTGACGACCCCGACGCTTCATCCATCGTCGTGGATCTGCTATATTTTGGTCGTTAAGGCCAAAAATCGCTAGCCGGATCCTGAAATCTGAATTTTCAAATGGCAGACTGCGAAACTTTAGTCGAGGCGCGAAAAAGAGGTTCTGGTTTGTAAGAGGGGCAAGAACGTTCTAATACCCCCGCTAATGAACCAGAACCGCAAAAGACTGAATGGAAACCGGAAAGAGGCTCCAAATGTGGGCACGGTTCTGAATGAACCATAGGAAATAAATGAGAGTTTTTGGCGGCTGGCCAAGTTTCGGCATTCGGGGCAAACAAAGAAGAACGGGACCTGCCGAGGAAATTGGCGCTTTTAAAGGGACCGGGAAGGCAAAAAATGGACGAAGGCACGGCCAGGAAATCAGCTTCAATAGAAAAATCCGCAAAAATTCTTCAGAAATCGGCTGAAACACAGCTAGTGGGCCAAAAATAACCCGAAAAAACCCCAAATCAGCGCAGTTTTCGGTGTTCCATGAATCGGCGAGGTGTTTCTGGGGCGAGTTGTTTAGGACAAGTGAATTACGGGGGGCAGAAAAACGAGGCGATCCGGACCTGGGCCTGGAAACCGGCGAAAATTTTTCGGGAAACAGGACCGCAGGAAAAAAGGGTCGAGGTTTAGCGGGTGCCCTCTAGCATGGCTCTCTCTCTCTCTAGGTTGGCCCATTTGGCCCTTTGCCCGTCGGCCGCCCTCTCGTTTTGTCTGTCAAAATCAGATTTGTGCGCGCCCGGCGATTATTGCTGCTCGGGCTGGGTGCTGCCCTCTGCGCCCTCGAGGTATGCATTGGGTTTTTAAGCATAGTTTTAACACGTTTTTCAAGTGGCGCTAGGTTTTTGGGTAGCTATCATGTCATCGTGGATAGGGGTCAAGCGTAAAGCTATAGAATTAGGACCAAAAAAGCGAGAGTAAAAAGGGCCCGCGGCCCTAAAGACTTTTTCACGATTTTGTATTAGTTCTGACGTTTTCAAAGCGTAAGATTTTTCCAACGATTGCGTAGCGTATAATTATGTACTATTGCGCCCACTAGCGTCCACTAGTGTACACTTTAGTATAACATATTGTGTATCGTATCGTTAAAATAGTTACGCAGAATTCCGCACAGTTGGCTACAAACGCGTACAATTGCCGAAAAAAGTATGGAGTAGCGTACAGGTGTGTACCGGTGGAACCAGAAAATCCCGAAAATCAAAACACCGACAACCAAAATCTCGACGACCAAAATGCCGACAACCAGAATACCGGCAGCCGGAATATCGAAAGCCAGAATACCGACAACAAAAATGCCAACAACCAAAATGCCGACAGTCGAAAGCCAACCACAAACTCGACAACCAAAATCCCGGAATGCAAAATCTTTAAAAAGGAGTAGCCTTCAAACTGGATGGCCTGTCGGGATTTTGACTGTTAGGATCATGGCTCAAATGCCGTACAGTCGTGTACTCTAGCGTAAAATCGCGTACAGTCGCGTCGCGTACAGTCGCGTATTATCGCATAATTGAGGATAGTGGCGTGATGATCACCGCCAACCAACGGTCTTGGGATCTCGCGAGATTTTGGCCCTTCTAACCTGACTTGGCCCACGCAAGTTTGTAGCGAAACTCCAAAAATAGATTGAAGGGTTTGAATTGAAGTTTGCAGGTGGGCGGTTTGGGGGGGGAGGCATGGGGGCTAGAATTCAACCTGACACAACGATTCCACAAATGGCCCATACCAACACTGCAGCCAGCCCGTCCCTCCTTTTCGGAGCCATGTGGCTCGAATTAGGGCCCAGGAGGGGGGATGGCCGAAACGGGGGGATTGAAATAGAAATGGAAGCAAGGGTCGAAAAAGGAAAAGAATGGAAATGAAAAAGTATGGAAGAAAATTGGGGGCTTTAAAGGGAGCGTGACAGAAAGCGTAGATGGCTAGATAGCCGTCACTATCCCTTAAAACCGCCAAAACTTATTGGGAAGTACATTTTTGTTGTGTATTTAAATTGTATTTAATATTGGGTATTTAAAAATACAGGATGTACTTTTAAAGGGGCCGGGAAGTGAGAGAATCGACGTCTTCCTTCGCCTAGGCATTGACAGTTCCGCGATACCTTTAGGGGAGAGATTGGGCAAAGAAGAACGCGAGAGAGACATAGGGAGAGAGCGAGAGAGCGAGCGAGTGAGAGCGAGTGAGAGAGCTAGAGAAAGAAATAGCAAGAGAGACAAACAGAGCGATAGAAAGAGCGCATCTCATTGACTAATTTTCAAAGCCCCCGGCCCCCAAAAAAGACGAAGAAGCGCGGGTGGCATGTTTTTATTGGAGTGGGTGGGAGCTGTCAATCTTTTCGTCTGGCAGTCATTGAAAGGAACGGATCTGTGGCCGAACGGAATCCCAAAAACCACCCAAAAGGGGGGTTAGGCCAAATTAAATGGACTGGGAAGTCAGGAAATGGCGGTAGGCCGATGCGTAGGAAAGAAGAAATTGGGTAGCGAGAATCGGACGGTATTTTCGACTGGATGCTGATAACTACGGGCAGCGCCAAATTACGCGGCTAAATCTGCGCCATTGTCGAGATCTAGTGTTTTTGGCTTGCGAATTCCCATAAAATTTAACCATAGAAAAACTGTAGAAAAGATCAGAGACGGAAAGTGAGAGAGCGAGAGAGGGAGAAATAGAGAGAGAGAGAGAGAGCATGGGAGTGAGAGTGATAGAGAGAAAGAGCAACTTTAACTTAACAACACACAAAATAGCAGCAAAAGATCATTTCGCTTGAGGCCTCCAAACGTAAAAAGTATACAACAAGACCCTGGCTGTCAAGAGTAGTACTTCGTACTAGCCCTTGTCCCCCATCCACCCTGTGGTCGGGTTGCGGCTTGTGACAAGCCGGAAAGAACAGTCACTGTGTGTGCTTGAACCCGAGGCGTTGGGTCCTCTTTAGGGCCCTCTTAACGCCCAGCCATTTCGGCCAATGTCGCCAGTGTCAGCCATCCCCCCCTTGGGTCGAGTGGCCACCTGACGGATGGGGAGGAGGGCCCAGAGACGACGATGGGGCAAATCGCCGAAATAAATCAGACGAATTCCCCTCAATTGGAGGCCCCCGACGCTTTTCGCCACCCTTTGCCCCGGTCTCTGCCCCGCTTTTTGTGGCGCCCTATTTTTTGCCTTTGGTTTTTTTGGCGGCTGATAAATGGATTGATTTCATCCGGTGGATTGGCCACATTTTTGGGGGCTTGCTGGGGAATTAGGTGAGTTAGAAGCTGTTTTGATTCGAAAATCGCTAGAAAAACTTCCGTTTGCGAGCGCAAAGTCATTAATGCGGCGCTTTACATTTTTCCCAAGAATTTTGGAAATTTTGGTTTTTGAAGTAGCGCAACGTGACGCGATGAAATGCAGCTTAATTTCACATAACGTGGTGGCTGAAACAACCGCACGCAATTCGGAATGATGCGACGTAACGCAACGCAAAGCAACGCAACACGCAACGCAACGCTACACGACGGGTACGCATCGTACGCAAAGTGCCGAACCCAAGCAACCGCGACGCCACGCGACGGACCGCGACGCAACGCACGCAAAACGGCCAAAGCAGCACGCCCGACAATTAAGAAAAGCGAGTATCCGACGCATCACGACGCAACGCACGCAAACGTATCATGGTGGACGCAGGTGAAGCAATGCGACGGCGTTCGCGTTGCGTATCGCGGCGGAGATGGGTTTAATAGCGATTCATAGCTAGTAAAAACCGTAAAAAAAAACTTGCCGCGCGGCGACACGCCACGCGCGTTACCTGCTGAGTGCAAATCTGCACATTAATGGCACTAGGGATTACACCAAATAGCGTCTTGATGTGTAGGGTCTGGTGCGCCTTTAGCTCTAGTTGTAGCCGTTTATTCGGATTCTAACCCCCTTAAAAAAGCTATTTTTTGCTTTGTCTTCGAAACTTTACATATCAAAATACGTATTTGACCGCCCAAAACAGAGAAGAGATCGGATGGCTTGCTGGTGTGCATATGTTTCCCCCGGCGGCTCCTCAAATTTTGGGCCCTGATTTTTTTGGCGGTTGAATTCTTCCACGAGACTTCGGACTGAAATTTGAACCCCCGGACGGGCCGTCGTGTGCTTGGCGGATCACATCACCCACAGCGTGCTTCACCCTCTCGTTGCTAAAAAGCAAAGCGGGAAGCTGGGTGGACGGAAGGGTGGTTTATACGAGGATTTCTAGACTAGACTAATAAGGCTACAGGCTTTGGGCCAGACTTGGTTTATGCCTTGACTTAGGCTTAGGGCTTAGGCTTCGGCTTAGGCTTAGGCTCACTCCTAGGGCGAGGTTGACTTAGGCTTAATTAGGCTTAACTTAGACCGATCTTAGGTTATTTATTGGATCTGCTTAGTCCTAGGCATTGGCTTTGGCCTAAGGCTACGCTGAAGCTCAGGCGCATTCTTAGGCTTAGGCATCGTCTTGGGCTTAGGCTTAGGTGTTCCCAAGGAATCCATGCTAGCCGGGTGTGGAAAAATGCCAAACGAAAAACAATGTCTGGCTAGAAAATGACTCCCAGGATCCAATATGCAAATCAAAAGTCGATGTAAACCGACTCTATGCGTACACAGGAGCGACCCGGACGAGGAAGTCTTGGCGAACAGGGAAAAGCTAACAATCGTGGTGGGAGAAGGAGAGTGAGAAAGATAGGCGGTGAGAAAGAGAGAGAGAGAGGGAGAGGTCTTCTAAAACACAGCTCTCGACTGCGTGATATTCCTATCGACAAGAGCTTCACGGCGCCAAAAGTCAGGAGTGTCTTTTGTTGTCCTCCTTCACCCCATCCTCCTTTCGCCTCCCTCCACGGTTATCCGATCAGCCGGCCATTTCCGGCCCCAGCTTCTCCTGAAGGCACGGGATTGAGCGTGAGGTCTGACTTTGGATGGAGGCTATTTAAGGGATGGTGTCAGGAGGGAGAACCGGCCAGGCAAAGAGAAAGCGAGAGTGATAGAGAGATCGAGAGTGAGCGGGAGAGCGAGAGAGATACAGAGCCAAAACGGCCTTGTTTGGCATCCGAATTACGAGATGAGATGTCATGTCAGCAAGTTTACAAAGAAGTTTTTGAAAATTAATTTTGCCCCCCCCCCCCCAATAATGCAAAAGAGCCGGCGATAGTGGGAGACAATACAGTAATGCAAAAAATGCAACGAAGTAGGATATAATTCCTTAGTCCCATCAGGAAACAATGATGCCGGCACCTGGGCGATTTCTAGGGGTGCTTTTTCAAAATATCGCCCTCCCCCTCTTCCGTCCAAAATATGGACTCCCATCTATTAGCCTAGCCCCCGACGGCAAAAATGTTGTCCCCTTCGTGTTAAACGAGCCGTGCAGTCAGGCTAGAGAGAAAGAGAGAGAGAGCGAGAACGAGCTTCTCCTTCTCCTCCTCCCACACGACGTTTCGTATTTTGACGGTGGTAAGAGAATAAGAGAAGCCCTAAAAACTGCCCCCTTCTTCACCTTTTTCAAGTTTCAAACTAGGGTCAAATTTTCACCTCTGATCTGCTAGGGCCAGACGAAAAGGCAACACGCCCCCCAACTTCGGGGGGTAAAAATAGAGTTTCTTGGGGGTTTAGCTTACCCACTCGGGCCCGCCGATTGAATTGACTTGGCAACTAGCGTGGGGGAGTAAAGTTGGGAAACAAAAAAATTGGCTGAAGCATCGGATTTGTATAAGAAAGGAGGCAGTCAATGTTTTTAGGGGATGGTGACAATAAAACGGAAGAAAGTAAATCAGACAGAGATCCGGGGGAAAAGGGAGCAAGAGAGATTTAGCGATAGCGATAGAGAGTGGGATAGAAAGCGAAGAGAGACAGAGAGTGAGAGTGAGAGAGCGAGGGAGATGTTTGAGCTACTCCTCGGGCGTATTAAGGATTAATTCATATCAATTTTTGGAAGGTCTCCGGCCCGTAGTGATTTCTCTCTCTCGCTTCGTCCTCCCTTGCCCTTCCTCCAAGTTCGACAAGTACTTTCTAAAAAACGCCAGATCAACAGAAGAGCGTGGGAGAACTCGGACCTGACGACTAAAGAAGCTCCGAAAGGGCTGGACATGAAAAATTCCGGGTCGCACTCCTCAAAAACAATAGCGAGAAGAGGAAACGCAGGGCAAGTGTCCGCAACAACAGTTTTTTTTTGTATTTTCGCAGAAAAAGCAGTTGCCAAGAACAAAAATTGTAGCAACTCCAATATTTTCCTTTTTATTCTATTCTTACAAGCTAAAAATGCCTATAAAAATATGCACCAGAAATCGAAAGCTGTGCAACCGGGATGCGGGTAGTTCGGGCACAACGAGGGATGACTCGCGGGTATTTTTTGGCGCTGCGGCCGATTGGTTGTTTTACACTTTGACACAGCGACAGGTTGGCCAGGGCCCTTTCCTCTGGCCCGCTCCCCCCAACACAGATGGGCCCTAAAATTTGGGCCCAAATTGGACCCGGGCATTGGTCAGCGGCATCTGGAAAGGCAGGGGGAATTCGGGAACGTTTTTGTAGGAGCAGCTCAAAAAGAACAATTCTGAAAAGTGGTGGGCTAGCAGTGATTTTTTGGGAAGCGAGAGAGATATAAATAGAGAGAGAGACAGAGTGAGAGAGAGCGAGAGAGAGATAGAGAAAGAGACAGGGAGGGAGAGAGAGACAGAGAGACAGAGAGAGAGAGAGAGAGAGAGAGAGAGAGAGAGAAGAGAAAGCAACTTTCAAAAACCTAAACCTCACCTCGCCAGGTCGTTCATGCAAAACGAACACAAAAAACCAGCGTTCCTCCCGAAGAATCCGGACAAGAAAAAGGTGGTGCTTCAGAAAAATGGATTAGAGCCCGCCTTCAGGGATGGTGGTGAAAATGCGGTGTGAAAGGGTGGGCCAGACAACCGGGACGAGTCGTCTGGGTCTGGGTTTAGTAAAGGAAAAATTACTTTCACGCCTGAAAAAAAAATCAACTTGCCCAAAAATATACGAGTGGCTCGTGCCCAGTCGCTTATAAATAAACTCAATAAGATGGAATGTAAAACAATTCGGAGAAGGGACAATTTTGGCTGATTGTCCTTATTAGAACCCATTCCAGCTGAATTTACTCACAATTTGAGTCGGTTAGACAATTTCACCTGGCAGGTTCAGGGATGCTGTCTCAAAATGTGAAGAGGGAAAAAAAAAAAAAATATTAAAACAATGCTGTTTCCTGGAGCAATTGTCCGGCGAACCTTATCACCAATAACCTGTGCCTTAAACGAAGCCTAGAACTGGATCGAAGCTCATGCTTAGGCTAATACAACCTTGTAAGACGATGCCTGGCCGAAGCGTAAGCCTATCCTAAGCCTAAGCCTAAGCCTAAGCCTAGCCAACCACACTCCTACTCCTAAGCCTAATCTTAAGCCTAAGCTAAGCCTCTAAGAAACCAATAAGCCTAAGCTAAACCAAAGCTAAACCAAAGCTAAACCCAAAAGCCTAGGCTAAGCCCAAGATTAACCTAAGCCTAAGCCAGGCCTAAGCTTAGCCCAAGCTCAGCCCAATCCTAAGTTAAGTCTAACGACCCCCACGCCAAGCCGAAATCCAAAGCTTTGAAATTTTGGGACCCATAGCAAAAATTCGGCAGAACAAATCCAGCCATCCAATTGCGCGTTTTTATTGGCTACCGTAACCCAAATGCCAGTAACCCGCGATTCCTCCTAAATCCCACCCCGGCTACCATACCCTTCAGGGTTCGCTTTAGCCGCCGGGAATAAGTCAGGCATTTTTTAAGCCCGCCGCGTTTTTGCAGGGCAGATCAAGGGCCCAGAAAAAATGACGAGACTCCAGCCCTGGGGGAGGTAGGAGACGCGGCGTACAAAATAATGTGGCCGGTTGCCCTGTGCTGGGGGGCATTTCCCTTCCCTCTCCATCGTCCACCACATCGACGGGGATGCGTTCAGAAGGGCCATTAGCCCAAGATCCCCCTCGGCCGTTTCCTATATGATGCCCCATCCCTCCTTTTCGAGCCCGTCCATTCCTAATGGCTTATATTTTGGGACGGACCAGGAGGATGGAGGGACGGAAGGGAAGGTTTGGTCGGGGGGCTAGAATTTGGTCTTGACGGGCCGAGCGACACGCAGTTGCTTGTTTTAAAGGGATCTGACAGATCGAAGTTTGGATGTTATCGACTAGAAATTTCCCCAGATTACCTCTGCTAGCTGCATGGGTCGTTTGTAGCCACAGCGAAGTAAGGGGTGTCCAGCAAACCACCCCTCAGGCCGCTTGCTCGCTCCCAAAATTGCACCATCGCTGCATCGGACCTTAATTAAGCAAAATCCTGATTAGTGCTGCTGCTACAGTATTTGTCGAGATACAACAAAAATCAACTCCATGATCCGTTCGTAGCAGTTTCGTAGAAGTCGGATCCCTAGATGTTCAGCGAAAATGATGCGTCGGCTCTTCAGTACCCCAGGAAAATCACATAAATCAATGACGATAACGATAAAGATTGCTCCAGGTCTACAAATTACCTAAGATTCCACGATTTTTAGAACAGTCTCTGGTTTGACGCGCAGGCGGGGTATTTGCCGCCGGAAATCGATGAGCCGGCCCACAAAAAGACGCCGAAGTGTCGCGAAAGTCTTGGAAAAACAGTCACTTTACCAGTAAAAATTACATTTATGTATAACAATTTTCCAAATTTTTTTCATTTGTTCTCTACCTTGAAAGACGCTAAGAGCCGCAGGGCGACTCTCTAATATTTCGATTTGGCGAATTGCTCCCAAATGCTCGCTGCTAGCTGCCTTCAGATTTTAAACGGGCATTAAATGTGAAGACAACGTTCACAATATTGCGCGCAAAATAATATCCATGCCGAAACCATCTCTGCTAGCTTTACAAGTCTATTGAAGGGAGTGCCAAGGCCCTGCAAAGGATCAGAAGCCCCTGCCCAAATGATCTATGCTAGCAGCCAGGCCATTTAAAGAGACGGTGACAGCACAAAAAGCACATAAAGCGTTGGTGGACCCATAATCCAAAGTCTTTTGGGGCGCCACCCTCTTGCCCTATGGCCTTATGAATATGGAGGGGGCAGAGGAGGATTTTCGGGGGGATGGACCGTGGGAGAACGAGGGCTTGGGCCCTAAGAACCCGCCAAAAAGAGCACCAACAGCCTGACTTTCGGGCCAGACGAGATTAGGGGTGGGAGGTCGACATTTGAATGATTTTAAAGGGACTGAGAAGGGAAAAATTGGAAAATTTTCATAGGTGTTAGCCACGGTAATTAAGTGTTGTCAAAAAAGTTGCGGAGTTGTGTCAATAGGAGTCAAAAATTCCAGATGTTCTCAAATTTCGGCCGTCGATCCTACACTTCTTAATCCTCTAATTATCGCTGAACATTATTCTGCGTCTCTTCTCTCTATGTCTCTCTCCCCCTCTCTCTCTCGCTCGCTCGCTCTCTCTTTCTCGCTCTCTCGCTCTCCCTCACTCTATCGAAAAGTTCTAATTTCTTCCCTATTTCGTGCCAAAAATGATGACTCACCAGCGTCCAATTTGGTCTCAACAGCCAACCCCTCCATCCACTCGTTATTCGGGGATTATGGGCCAATAAAAATGAGCACGAGGCTCGCGCTCCCGCTCGCGCCTTCAATAGTTTTCCCGAAAAACTGCATAAATTCCGAAGTCGTTCGATATGTCACTATTAGTGCGTCTACTTGCGATCACTTGTGTATTCCTGGCAGTATTTGCGGTCAGTTGCTTAAGAGATTTTTCGAGAGAGAGAGAGAGAGAGAGAGAGAGAGAGAGAGAGAGAGAGAGAGTGAGAGAGAGAGAGAGAGAAGGAGAGAGAAGAGAGAGAGGGAGAGAGAAAGACAGACAGAGAGCGAGAGAGGGAGAGAGGGAGAGCCATTTTCAGAAGCCCCACATCACCGAGGCCGAGAAGAATGCCTTCGTCAGCCACGTCAAAACCAACACGTGTGGGTACCACAATTTCATGACGTAATCAATTAGCTTTAGCCGGTCTGTACTTTGTCGACCTGAAAACGGATGCTAGCGATGAAGCCGAGGTAAGGACAACATCGCCAAAGTACAGAAAAGTACCGCAATCCACCGTAAACCACATTTTTTTCAAGGATTATTTACCTGGTCGTAACCCTCCTTTTTCCAGGACCAAGACACGAAGGCCAAGCGGGCCGTTGCTGACCCAGGTATGGTTTGATACAATTTTTTATCGCAGTTTAAGAACCCCCACGTGCCGCTCCAGAATCCGCGGAAGGCGTCGACAGCTCGGAAGAGGTATTTGGTGCCTAAAATCGTACTGCAACATTTAGCCAGAACTAGACGCCGGCGAGCCCCAGCAATTCCACATGAGACTCGCCGAGATGGGCCAAGAATATTGATTTTCTTGGCTTTTTGCCTAAATTTTTTATCGTGATAAACGAGGTTTTTGAACAGGAATTAATAATATTTGGATACCGACGCGAAAATTCGTCAGTTCCAGAACAAAAAATTAACCTTTGAAAATGGTGTTTCAGTGGTTAGTTTTCGATCTTTTTTTGTTTTCATGTTTACATTTTCAAGACGCTATTCAGCAGAGCATCAAGCAATATACTCAGAGTTTTAATCACAGCTTAAACTAATGTAAAAAAAAAGTTATACAAAAACAAACAAAATATAACCTAGTTTTCGATATTTTCTCTATTTGTTTATTTTTATTTTTTATTATTTACCATTTTACAGACACCATTCGATAGAGCATCAAAAACTATCCGAGACGTTTTAATTTTAGCTCAAAATAGCGTAAAATAAAACATTTACAGCCTAAAAAAGATTAATCCGCACGCGTCGCTCCTTTTTTCACCACGACCCGCGCGGATCTGTTGATTTTCCACCAGGCAAATGACCTTTTCTATTTCTTGAGATAGCTGTGGGTGAGAAATGTTGTTGTCCAGCCCAGTTCTTTCCATTCAAAAAGGAGCCGGCAGCCGCGAAAAATCTATTGGGAAGGGAAAACAGCATTGTTGTGTGTATCCAGCAGCCGTGAACGTGCAGGAAAATACAGTGCCGACCGCTTGCCATTCCGTCGCCATGTATCGTCGCGTAGCGCTGCTGCTCCTACCACTTTTCTGCTACGGTATTTATGCTGCGGATGAAGAGACGACTGTGAAATGCGTTGTTGGTAAGTCTAAAGGGCCCGACAAGGCGGATAGCCAATTTTATTCCTATGGATTTTGGCCTTGATTGTGACACGCGATGGACTTTGGTGGCCGTGGATTATGTATATATTTTTCCGCGCCGCGAAACGCCTTTAAATATACGCGCCGCCTTTAAAAAAGCGCTAAATTTGGCTATTTTTTGCGGTGTTGAAAATCCTTAAGCTACCAATTTGACGATTTTTGACCATAGTAATGCGGTCATTCAATACAGGGTAAAATTCTGATCAATATCAGCCAAGAAAAATTCCGTTCAACGTTGGTATCGCCCAAAAAAATGCTATTGAAACCGGGGTGAGATGCTTGTATCTAGGGCGAGACAGATCTAGCGCACTTTCTATTATATCCCCACTCCCATGGTCATGGTCGAAACGGTATTCCCGAATTTCCAGGCCGCGAACCGGGGCGCCCATGTGACGAGCCTGGCGCGCAGAAATTTTTCTTTGACGTGAAGCGCGGCATTTGTCAACCATTTTACTACAAGGTGACATTTTGGAAGACATTACAAAACCCTAGACGTTGATTTAGGGTTGCGGCGGAAACGAAAATCGCCACGATTCGAGGGCCGACTGCGAGAAAACGTGCAAGGGCTCCAAGCTGGCACCGGCGGCTGCTGTTGGTGAGTTTCGGGATCGTAAGAGCCTTTTTTTAAAGCAAAATCCAAGATTGGTAACAAAATGCCCAAAAAATTTCGAAAATCCCGTTGAAGTAGCCCCGAAAAAAAGGCAAATATCGAAGTCTGCGACACAGAATAGCTTTCCCGATCAAGTCCTCCCCCGAACGACCAGAACCAGAACCGAAAGCTCACCAAAAAAGTTTGGGATCAAATCCAAGGTATAGAAATCGCACTCTTGAAGCAGCCACCAAGCCGCATGGGAACCAAAGTATCAAGGGTCAAAGCACAAACTCGAACAACTTCTTTATTCCATCCAACGACATAAACCACCCATGTTTATCACCAACACGACAAAAGGATTTCACAAAGACATTTGAAAATCGACACATTTTACATAAAATCACAGGCGAGCGGAACCAAGAGAATGAATTGGTGGACAATAAAGTGGAAGCGGTGGGCGAGCACGGAGATGTGTTAATTGTTGTTGTTGTTGTTGTTGTTGTTGCATGTTTTTTGTTGGATGTAGCCGTGCAGATCCTTCCTCGTCTCCGTGAACTTGGAGTGTAGCGGGGAGAAGCGGCACTGAAGGCAACATAGTTGGAAGTTGCAAGAAAAGAGATTTTACCTCCATCCAATCCATGCACGTCGCGAAGACGAACAGGAATTGCTGTTCGGTCTGGACGGAGGAGGCCCGCTGGTCGCGCAGCTTCTTGAACATCTCGAACGGCTAAACAAGCGGAAATAATGGTCATAGAAGCACAATCTTACGTCGAAAGACTCGTTCGCGGCGCAGGCCGTCTTCATCCAGTGGATCAGCATGATCGTTCCGGTGCGGCCGATGCCCGCGGAGCAGTGCATGACGGTCTGGCCCTTGTTCAACTCGTCGCCATGCTGAAGATGAATGCTTGCCAAAAACATGACATTTTTGAACCTTGTCCAAGGCACGCAGGAAACGGAGGAGATGGGGACCGGTGGTGGGGACGCCGCGATCCGGCCAGTCGTGCATCTGGATGAGCCTGGAAAAATCGAGTTCCCGCGAGTTCAAATTTAACTACATTTTAAGCGGGAAAATAACTACATTCGAAACTAAATAAACTAACTAACTAAAAAAACTGATAACTAAATAAAGAAAAAGAAAAAATTTTTGGTAAATTGGAATTTTTGTCTAAAAAAGGCGGTTTTTGTTCGAAAAAAATCGATTTTTAACAATTTTTTATGATAATCTACTTTACTAAAAAGTTCCCACCGAACAATCCGGCTGTTCGAGCACCCGTCCGGCAGCAGCTCGATGGTCAACGCCGTGAAGCCCTCCTGCTTCTCCTTTTTCTTGTTGTTGACGAAGAAACGGCCGTGGTTCTGGAAGAGGCCCGGCTCGTCCGGCCAATAGGCGGCGCACTGAAAAGGGGACAACGTTTCGAAATTGTGCGTGGTTCACACCTTGATCTTCCCGTCTTCGACCAGACGGCACAGCTGCACAATGTTCACGACCTCGTGCTCCCAACACATCCGCCAGAAGTCGACGATGGTGGCCTCGGTGGGGGCCTGGGTGGCGATCCACGTCTCGCGCTTGTCCATCTAGATTAAAATTTGCAGTAATTTTTTTTTGAAGGTTTACCTTGACCCAATTGGCGTGGATGTAATCGCCCTCATTGGCTTCTTCCGGCGTGATCTTGACACGAGTCTCATCCAGGCACACCGTGTCTTGGTAGCGGTTCTTGTCCGGGTTGGCGGTGAAGGCGGTGATTGCCTTG
Organism: Mesorhabditis sp. LJ9110; assembly: GCA_038088335.1. Classification (NCBI taxonomy): domain Eukaryota; kingdom Metazoa; phylum Nematoda; class Chromadorea; order Rhabditida; family Rhabditidae; genus Mesorhabditis; species Mesorhabditis sp. LJ9110. The sequence continues at coordinate 121,506 of JBBGBA010000183.1, forward strand.
TTGGGGCCGGCGTACGGCTTCAGTTCGACCCACTTTGCACGAAGCCCGCTGGCGCCTAAATGAGTGGTGTTGAGGAGAAATGTCAAAAAGCCGAGAATATTGGGAATTGGAAGAGAATCTGCGGCTGCGCGGCCTCAAAAAATCATCACAAACCTCACAAAAAGTATATATATTTGATTTTGATTTTTCTATCAAAATTTCGAAATGAATTTGTTTGTAACAAAATTGGGGAGTTTCCGGGTTGGAAAGGACGAATTGCGCCGCCCGTGGACAGTTGAGCGTGCAGAGGAGCGCGTCGTAGTGTGTCGAAAGGTGTCGCACGTAGCGCACAGACGCTCAACGCCGGAATCCGAAACCCACCGAGGTCGACGATCAGCTTGAGCAGATCGCGTGCGGAATCGGTGGGCGGCGGCTTCGGCTTAGCTGGTTCTTCGGCCTTTTTCTCGGGTGTGGCGGGAGCTAAAATAGAATTATAAATAAGAGGAAAATCGCAGCCGGGTCTGTATAATTTGCTTCAAAAAAATATATCTATATATTTTTACCGATATATCGATCGATAGTGAAAGAAGGCTAGCGGTATACTAGGTACACCGATTCCCCGAGCTCTTATTGGTTTTTTTACGCAAAAACGTGTCAGGCCTACAAAATAAGAGAAAAGTAAGAGTAGTGTTAGTAAGAAAGAAAATAACGAACCCGTCTCACGTGTCGCCACCTTGCGGCCCTGGGGCGTCGGGGGCTTCTTCGCCTCGGCGGATCCGTCGTCCTCCCTCGTTGCGTCCTGGTTCTTCGTCTTCTTCTTCTTGCTTTGCTTCGACTTCGGAGTCGGAGGAGCCATCCGGAGCGCGACCGTCTTGACCGAGTTGGCGAAATAACGATAGCACCGGCGGGTTTCAGCCGCTTTTGAACCGGAAAAGCCATGCAAATTTGGGTTGTGTTCCGTTATTTAATTTATGAAATATGCAAATATGCATATTTATCATGCAAATACGAAATATGCAAAATATACAAAAAAATATGCAAATTGACAACTTGATCTGGGATTGAAGTTATGGACATTCAAATGATCCCCTATTTTGGTTTTGCCCCCCACCACACCAGCGGCAAGATTTGGATTCACTAAAATCGGAATTTCTCGGTGGAACTGCGATGAAGTTTATTTCTGAAAACTGGGTTTTGTAGCGCTTCAACTAATCTATACCCGCTGAAAAAATCAGCCGGAAACTCCTTATTTTACAAAAGTTACAACCAAAAAACCTGGTTGTCCATGTAACGTCGTACGAGCGCCCGCTAGCTACTTGACCTGAGCGCCCGCTAGCTAGCAGACTTTATTTTATACTAGCGCCGCCTTTATACTTTATACTACTTTCGATTGATCATAACAAAACCTTTCCTTTCCTTTAACCATCATTTCAGCCCGATGCCCCGCCGGAAATCCCGCAGCGATGGATGACAAGGGAAAAGCCCTAGAATGCTCGCAGTGCCCAAAGGGATATTCGTGCGAAAAGGACCTTTGTTGTGCGTCGAAAGGTATCGTTTGCACCTTATCGTACAATTTATGGAACAGCACACTAATAAACACCTCCATTTCTCTGTGTGGAGTTTCAGATAAAATTATGGATTCTAGAAAAACCGGGGCCTCTATCTATCTATCTATCGCTCGCTCTCTACATATAAACTTTATGTATCGCTCGCTCCATCTCATTCTCGATCGCTCGTGCTCTATCTCACTCCCTATCGATCGTGCTCTATCTCATTCTCTATCACTGGTGCTCTGTCTCAATCTCGCTATGGCATCTCTCGCTCACTCTATCGCTTTTTCTATCACCTCTCCTCACTCAATCGACAGCCTAGCAATAATGCGACTTCCAGATACTTCCACAGCAAGCAGCTCGGCACCTGTATCCTGTTCACCTATTACGGATCGATGGGAAATGCCAACAACTTTGACACCTTCCACCAGTGCGAGCAGTTCTGTGCTACATAATACGATGGACCATTTAATGTAGCATTAGAGCTTCCTGAATAAATAGCTTACGGGTTTTACACCTATCGAACGTGATTTTATCACCGGGTGCCTTTAACCGACGTTTTTGTAGTCTTTTAATCATGTTTTAGTCAAATTTAGCTATGTTGAAGTGAATAAACAACGAAAACACTTAAGCAATCTTTCGTTGAAGCTCTGGTAAATAAATCAATCATTTTGGGGTCAAAAAACGACATTTTTGTTTTTATAACAGATTGTCTAATATTTTACTTTTAGGCGTAGTAAAATACTTAGAAACGATTTTTCTATAGATCAAAAAATCTGAATTCATAAAGAAAAGGTTGGCCCCCGATAATGCACAAGAACCGAAAACCCCGTTAAAGATCGCGTTATTTTTCTCACCACCAACCTCATAATCCCCGAAGGCGCTAGAATTTCTCCTCCCGTGTGCACGCCCGTACAAGCGTAGCGTCGTGTAGCGGGTTTTGCACGCGCCCTGCTCCTCTTCTGCAACTTTTTGACCCCCGTGCAGTCCATGTTTGCACTCAATGCCCCTCCCTGCAAAAAAAGAGGGGACTCTTGAGTGGGGGGAGCCGCCCGGAATTTGGAAACTAGCGTAGCCTTTCTGTGTCCTGGCCGCGGCCCTCTCTCTCTCTCTTTTGTCTCTGTCGCTTAGCAGGCCCCCCCCCTGACGGTCTCAAAGCACAATTTTGGACGAAAAACCACTTGGACCCGTTGACCCCGTGTTGAGGACGGGTTCTTTGATCGCCTCGGCAGCCTGGTTCCGCCTTTTTCAGCTGCTCATTCAGAAAAAGTGTGGTCGGCATTTTTGCAGGGACCTAGCGCGCGCTTAGTCGATTTTGTCGGTATTATGGCTGTCGGTATTTCGGTCTGTCGGCATTTTGACTGTCGGTATTTTGACTGCTTGGATTTGGCCGTCGGGATTTTGGACTTCGGGTTTTCAATCTGCGAGGATTTTGGACTTCGGGGATCATCGCTATTGGGATTTTGTCCTTCTTGCCTCCCAAAAAACCTCGAGCTTCTAAAACATTGCAAATTCGAAGCCCAAAAATTGCGCCGGCCAAATGCTCGGTCTCCAATTTCCATCCGCCTCCACATGTCTGGGATCAATTTTCCATCGAGTGACGCGGGTTTTGCTTTTTCGCATACAATTTTGATTGCACTTTTTATTCCATTTTGTTGCCTCCTTTATGGTAAACAAGATCTACTGTCATATTTTCTAGGCTGATATATATATTCCACCCGCCATAATCCGGTAAAGTGTACCCTGAAATCGCCCTTTTTTGTTTTTGCCTCACGCCAATCCAAATTGTACGCCCTGGGTAGTTTGTGCGGCACCCACGGGAATTTATTTATTTCCCGCGTATCGAGTGTCCGCTTCTTTTTCTTGGAAATTAGGAAATAGTAAAATGCAATTTTGGTGTTAAAAAGCCATATTTTTTACATATATTTCAATTGAAACCTTGAAATCTGAGAAAAGTTTACTAAAATCGCTATTTTAAGTATTTTTCGCCCTTTTTTGAATTAGTTAAGGCGTTCGGAAAGGCTCCGATCGACTATTAATTCTGACTAGGTCTTGACAATGGCAAAAATCGCCCAAAATTGCATGCAAATTTTAATATATGTATTTAGTTTTCAGTTTATGTTTTTTCCTTTTCGCAATTTTTATTTAAAATTGTATTCAAGACTTGTTAAAAACGTAGATCATGGCAATTAATGCATTACGACGTCAAAATGTTCGTTCGATTGTTTTTCACGGCCTCTACCATCAATTTAGTAACCGTTAATTAATTGACACCAGATCCCACCATCAATTGCTTTTCAAGACTTTACGCTTCATTAATACTCGTTATAAAGCCGTAGATTATCATAATTAATGCATTACGACACGAAAATCGTGATTCTGGGCTTTTTTATCGAGTTTTTGGTATTAGCGACGTAGAAAACATACTGTATAAACCTAAAACGTTTTTATTATCCTCCATGAGTCTTTTGGTTCTTAAATGGTGTTTTTCACATTCCTCAGGGTGATTAGCTCCGCTTAATAACAAAGAACACCTACAAACGCGGTGTGGGACCCATGGTCAGAAAGCTGGCCAAAATTCGCGTCGTTGTGTTGCACTTCGCCCGCGTGTCTTGGACAAATATTTCATTTTTTGAGGCGGGAAGGGGGGAGAAGCTGAAGGAAAGAGCGGGCCGTTCTCGCTCTCTCTCTCTCTCTCTCTCTCTCTCGCCTCTTCTCTCTCCCAGACGACGAGCGGTGGGGCCAGTGACCAAAACGTGAAACCTGGGCGGACGGCCAGAGGGAGCCGAGAGCCCTGAAAAAGAGCCACGCGGTGTGCGTGGTGCGTCAAGAGGAAAAGTCGGAAAAGTGGGGGGCCGTTTTTGAGTGGAAGTGCCCTTTTTTCGGGGGTCTCTCCCCGGTGATCTCGGTCTCTCATTTGCCGGGGCCCTTCCTCCACCTCCTTCTCACACCCATCAACACCCACGTGTTTTCCGGCCAGGGTATCGACGCGGAATTCGGGGCGGCTTTTGCTCTTTCTATATCGCTTGGTGATGTCTCTATATCTCTAACTTTTTTGCGCAATCTCCGATCCACTAGAATCGATTAAAACGTTCGCCGGGCGGTGATATCGTAAAAGTTGCCACCGGCGCGTGAGCGGGGGATTCCGCAAATTTTTCCGTGGACTTCCTCTGGCCTTTTCAGCGAATTTAGCGTGATTTTGCTATCGTAACTAATTATATTTAAACATAAAGAATATTATTGTGGTAGCCTCAATTAAGAAGTGCGCTACTTTCTAGTCTAAATTCGTTAAGTTAGGCCGCCTTTTGGTAGTTTTACGGGTCTATAGACATTATTTTGCTATATTAAAATTTGTAATTGAGTATTTACCGCACTACTACGGGAGCAAATTTGAAGTGAGGCAACAACCAATTAACGCCAATAAAGGCCAATTTATAACTTTTTAAGGCTGTCTCCGCGCTTTTTGGTAATTTTTTGATAAAGCTTGTGCTTTTCCTATCGTAACCGGTCATATTGTCATTACATTGTTACATGTAATAGCTATTAAATTAGCTAAAAATAAATAATAATATTTCTTTCTTTCCGGCTACGGCTCCCCTATTCGAAACGGCTGTCACCTTATCGCTGGCAGCCGTTTTTTCCGGCTAGATACTGATCCCGGTGCTTCATTGCCCGCTTTGTTATCGATCATTCTGTTTCTGGGTTCATTCGGGGGTCCAATTTAAATTCAATTCAATTTCATTTAAATTAGATCTTTGAAACGAGTTCGGGGGTTTAAAGTCGAATGAGACAGGTAGAGGATATTATTTTATGCGTTCTTATATCTGAACGATGGAATCTAAATTTTTTTAAAGCACTTTGATTCGTAATGCAGACAAATGAATCCTTCCTACCTCCTATGCAAAAATTTTTGCAACTAAATTAGTTATCTCCGCGTTGTTGTCTGTCGGCATTTTTGCTCCTCTGGTACCTCGGGTGTCGGTATTTGCAGGCCGAAGTGTATTTTCTGCTGTATTACTTGCCATTCTCAAATGCTAAATAGATTTCTAGCCCAAAATTACCCCCTTACAGTCCAGATGCGCTAGAAGATGATGGCTACGTTGCGTACCGGCAGCGGGCTGCCCTTCAAGGAGGAGCCAATGGATGAGGGGGTGCTGATTGATGAGCCAGGTGGGGCCTTATCCTATCCATTAAAGGATCGTATAGACAAAATTATTCATTTCCTGAGCTCCTTTAACCCGTTGTTCTTTCCAGGCCCGTCCGCTACAGTGCCGTGCCTGGTATGCGGCCGAATGACGAACACGGGCCAGCACTACGGGGTGCAGAGCTGTCTCGGGTGCAAGACGTTCTTTCGCAGGGTACGGTAACTGTTATATTAATTTTTTTAGACTATGCCCACCCCCCGATTGTACTCTCCCATAATCACTTCCTCTTTCCAGGTCGTCATCAAAGGCAATCAGCCCAAGTGCAAGTATGACGGTAACTGCAAGCTGGTTAAAGGTAAGTGGCGGGGGAGGGGGGGCGGTGTGTTGTAGTTTGTGTTTTTTTACCCTGCAGAGTTCGTAACTATCCATGCTTTCGAGGTTAAAGTTTAAATTTTATTACCCTATCTTAAAGACTCAGAACGATTTCGTAGCTTATACTCTTACATTCTTCAGGCCATATTTTTGTAGCTTATAGTTTTAAATTCAGTTCATGCATTTTGGGTTCTAGGCTACAACCAGAAGAGGATCTGCCGTAGCTGTCGTCTACAACGATGTCTGGATATCGGCATGACCGAAAAGGGTAAGCGAGGCGAGGGGCAAACCAGCAATTACCCCTTGGGAACGCGCATGAAATTCCCTGCTTAAAATACTATGAAATCGCTCTTGTTTAGCACTACACCCGTGCCGAGACGCGATCGGCAAGCGGAGACGCTCTCCGGATGAGACGCGTAGTCGGAGTGGCTCGGAATCGGAGGAGGGGCCGCCTGGAGCATCACCTGATAGCTCTGCACCTTCAGCCGCTGGCTACAGCCCGGATGCAAATCAGGTTAGCCTTAATGGAATTGGGAGGTGACGACAAATTACAGTGCCTCTAAAAACCTGCAAAATTCATGTAAAAACTACAAAAAATAACTTCAAATTCCAGACGCAACGCGCAGCTGCGGCACTTTCTCTGTTGAATGCGGTCCGAGATGGGGATATCGTGATGCGAAGTCGATTGTCGGTGGCGCATGGCCATACACCAGCCGACGATCCTGAGCATTTTTATGCTATTCCGCCGGTAAGAAAATTACGGATGTATCATACAAGGTAATTGGGTTGCTAGAGAGTGGTTGAGCTAGCTGACGCATACCAAAGAATCTCCGCTAGATGTCGTTCCTAAATTATTTCACTACACGTGCCAAAAAATCTCTGCAAGCTGCCACACTTCAAAAAAAGCTCTGCTCTGTCGCTTCCTAAAAATATCGGTGTCCTAAACGCTCTCTGCTACGTTCTGATGCCCAACGTACCTCTGCTAGCCCGGCGTCGCATAAAGACTCTCTGCTAGCTGACGCTCCTCAACAAAACTCTGCTCTGCCGCTTCCTTAAAATAGCTCCTCGCTTTCCTTTCCTTAGACTCTCTGCTAGATGCACACAAGGAACCTCTGCTAGCTGCCACTTCCTAAAGTATCTTTGCTAGCTCGCCGCCGCCAACGTATTACCGCAGTTCTTTTTAACTTTATCATAAATTCTAAATTCACGTCCTGACTGTACAAAATATGACGACGATACATCTGCCACAATTTTCGTTGCTGTCACGATCCCTTCAGCCTTTCAAACGCTTGGATTTTAGGCCTCAAAAAATCATCACAAACCTCACAAAAAGTATATATATTTGATTTTGATTTTTCTATCAAAATTTCGAAATGAATTTGTTTGTAACAAAATTGGGGAGTTTCCGGGTTGGAAAGGACGAATTGCGCCGCCCGTGGACAGTTGAGCGTGCAGAGGAGCGCGTCGTAGTGTGTCGAAAGGTGTCGCACGTAGCGCACAGACGCTCAACGCCGGAATTCCGGAAACCCACCGAGGTCGACGATCAGCTTGAGCAGATCGCGTGCGGAATCGGTGGGCGGCGGCTTCGGCTTAGCTGGTTCTTCGGCCTTTTTCTCGGGTCTGGCGGGAGCTAAAATAGAATTATAAATAAGAGGAAAATCGCAGCCGGGTCTGTATAATTTGCTTCAAAAAAATATATCTATATATTTTTACCGATATATCGATCGATAGTGAAAGAAGGCTAGCGGTATACTAGGTACACCGATTCCCCGAGCTCTTATTGGTTTTTTTACGCAAAAACGTGTCAGGCCTACAAAATAAGAGAGAAAGTAAGAGTAGTGTTAGTAAGAAAGAAAATAACGAACCCGTCTCACGTGTCGCCACCTTGCGGCCCTGGGGCGTCGGGGGCTTCTTCGCCTCGGCGGATCCGTCGTCCTCCCTCGTTGCGTCCTGGTTCTTCGTCTTCTTCTTCTTGCTTTGCTTCGACTTCGGAGTCGGAGGAGCCATCCGGGAGCGCGACCGTCTTGACCGAGTTGGCGAAATAACGATAGCACCGGCGGGTTTCAGCCGCTTTTGAACCGGAAAAGCCATGCAAATTTGGGTTGTGTTCCGTTATTTAATTTATGAAATATGCAAATATGCATATTTATCATGCAAATACGAAATATGCAAAATATACAAAAAAATATGCAAATTGACAACTTGATCTGGGATTGAAGTTATGGACATTCAAATGATCCCCTATTTTGGTTTTGCCCCCCACCACACCAGCGGCAAGATTTGGATTCACTAAAATCGGAATTTCTCGGTGGAACTGCGATGAAGTTTATTTCTGAAAACTGGGTTTTGTAGCGCTTCAACTAATCTATACCCGCTGAAAAAATCAGCCGGAAACTCCTTATTTTACAAAAGTTACAACCAAAAAACCTGGTTGTCCATGTAACGTCGTACGAGCGCCCGCTAGGACTTTATTTTATACTAGCGCCGCCCTTATACTTTATACTACTTGCGATTGATCATAACAAAACCTTTCCTTTCCTTTAACCATCATTTCAGCCCGATGCCCCGCCGGAAATCCCGCAGCGATGGATGACAAGGGAAAAGCCCTAGAATGCTCGCAGTGCCCAAAGGGATATTCGTGCGAAAAGGACCTTTGTTGTGCGTCGAAAGGTATCGTTTGCACCTTATCGTACAATTTATGGAACAGCACACTAATAAACACCTCCATTTCTCTGTGTGGAGTTTCAGATAAAATTATGGATTCTAGAAAAAGCCTGCGAGGTGGAGTACGACTCTGGGAAGTATATGACTGGCCGGGCTCACATTCCAAAGTGAGTTCTTTTAAAGGGTCGAGCGAGCACGGTATGGCTATGGATTTGCTGCTCTCTCTCTCTCTCTCTCTCTCTCTCTCTCTCTCTCTCTCCTCCTCTCCTCCTTAAACTTTAGCTATCGCTCGCTCTCAATTTTTCTTTCTCAATCTCTTTACTCGTTCTCTATCTCAGTCTCTCGCACCCGATCTCTCTCTCTGTCTCTTCCGGTCTCTCTCTCTCTCTCTCTCTCTCTCTCTGTGTCACTCGCCCTCACCCAATCGACAACCTAGCCTTAATGCGACTTCCAGATACTTCCACAGCAAGCAGCTCGGCACGTGTATCCTCTTCACCTATTACGGATCGATGGGAAATGCCAACAACTTTGACACCTTCCACCAGTGCGAACAATTCTGTGCCAAATAATACGAATGAGAACCTGGTGTAGAATTAGAGGTGCTTGAATAAATAGCTTACGGGTTTTTTTTTACTTTATCGAAGCTGATTTGATGTCACTGGGCCTTTAAAGGACATTTTTGCAGTGTTAGTAGGATTTAGAAAAAAAATTTTTTAGTTCATTTTTGGCAGAACTCGATCACTTTGGGGCCGAAAAACCTAGATTTTTCTTGTTTTTTTATGTAATTAAATTGTGTAATGTTTTTTGAGACTTTTAAGCGTATTAAGAATCCTTAGAAACGATGTTTCTATAAATCAGAAAATCTGGATCATAAAGATAATGCCCCTCCCCCCGATAATGCACAAAAACCGAAAACCCCCTTAAAAACCACGTTCTTTTTCTCACCACCAACCTCATAATCCCCCGAAGGCGCTACACTTTCTGCTCCCGTGTGCACACCCGTACAAGCGTAGCGTCGTGTAGCGGGTTTTGCACGCGCCCTGCTCTTCTTCTGCAACTTTTTGACCCCCGTGCAGACCATGTTTGCACTGAATGCCCCTCCCTGCAAAAAAGGAGGGGACTCTTGAGTGGGGGGAGCCGCCCGGAATTTGGAAACTAGCGTAGCCTTTCTGTGCCCTGGCCGCGGCCCTCTCTCTCTCTCTCTCTCTCTCTCTCTCTCTCTCTCTCTCTCTTTTCTTTCTCTCCCCAAGCTCCTCCCCCTGACGGCCTCAAAGCACAATTTTGAACGAAAACTACTTGGACCCGTTGACCCCGCGTTGAGGACGGGTTCTTTGATCCCCTCAGCAGCCTCGTTCCGCCTTTTTCAGCTGCTCATTCAGCAAAAAGTGTGGTCGGCATTTTTGCAGGTACCTAGCTCGCGCTTAGTCGATTTTGTCGGTATTTTGACTGCTTGGATTTGGTCGTCGGGATTTTGGACGTCGGGTTTTCAATCTGCGAGGATTTTGGACTTCGGGGATCATCGCTATTGGGATTTTGTCCTTCTTGCCTCCCAAAAAACCTCGAGCTTCTAAAACATTGCAAATTCGAAGCCCAAAAATTGCGCCGGCCAAATGCTCGGTCTCCAATTTCCATCCGCCTCCACATTTCTGGGATCAATTTTCCATCGAGTGACGCGGGTTTTGTTTTTTCGCATACAATTTGGATTGCACTTTTGATTCCATTTTATTGCATCCTTTATGGTAAACAGGACCTACTGTCATTTTTCTAGGCTGTTATATATTTCACCCGCTATAATCCGGTAACTTTCTAGAATAGCCCTTTTTTGTTTTTGCCAATCACAACCAAATTGTACGCCCTGGGTAGTTTGTGCGGCGCCCACCGAAATTTATTTCCCGAATACTCTTGACGGAAATTTATCTCTTTTGGTTCTTAAATGGTGTTTTTCACATTCCTCAGGGTGGTTAGCGCCGCTTAATAACAAAGAACACCTACAAACGCTGTGCGGGACCCAAGGTCAGAAAGCTGGCCAAAATTCGGGTCGTTGTGTTGCACTTCGCCCGCGTGTCTTGGACAAATATTTCATTTTTTTGAGGCGGGAAAGGAGGGGGAGAAGCTGAAGGAAAGAGCGGGCCGTTCTCGCGCTCTCTCTCCCTCTCTCTCCCTCTCTCTCTTTCTCTCTCTCTCTCTCTTTCTCTCTGTCTCTCTCCCCCACTCTCTCTCTCTCTCTCTCTCTCTCTCTCTCTCTCCCAGACGACGAGCGGTGGGGGCCATGTGACCAAAACGTGAAACCTGGGCGGACGGCCAGAGGGAGCCGGAGAGCCCTGAGAAAAAAGAGCCACGCGGTGTGCGTGGTGCGTCAAGAGGAAAAGTCGGAAAACTGGGGGGACGTTTTTGAGTGGAAGTGCCCTTTTTTCGGGGGTCTCTCCCCGGTGATCTCGGTCTCTCATTTGCCGGGGCCCTTCCTCCACCTCCTTCTCACACCCATCAACACCCACGTGTTTTCCGGCCAGGGTATCGATGCGGAATTCGGAGGGGCTTTTGCCCTTCCTCTATCTCTGGGTGATGTCTCTATATCTCTAACTTTTTCGCGCAATCTCCGATCCGCTAGAATCGATTAAAACGTTCGCCCGGGCGGTGATATCGTAAAAGTTGCCACCGGCGCGTGAGCGGGGGAATTCCGGAAATTTTTCCGTGTACTTCCTCTGGCCTTTTCAGCGGATTTAGCGTGATTTTGCTATCGTAACTAATTATATTTAAGCTAACAGAATATTATTGTAGTATCCTCAATTAATGAGTGCGCTACTTTCTATTCTAAATTCGTTAAAATAGGCCGCCTTTTGGTAATTTTACGGGGCTATAGACATTATTTTGCTATATTAAAGTTATAATTGAGTATTTATCGCATTGCTAACAATCGTAGCGTAGTGTAAGCGTAGTAGTATTGTACGCGTAGCAAATTTGAAGTGAGGCAAAAACCAATTAATGCCAATTAAGGCCTACTTATAACTTTTTAAGGCTGTCTCCGCGCTTTTTGGTAATTTTTTTGATAAATATTGTGCTTTTCCTATCGCAACCGGTCATATTGTCGCTACATTGTTACATGCAATAGCTATTAATGTAGATAAAAATATCAAATAATTTTGCTTTATTTCCGGTTACGGCTCCCCTATTCAAAACGGCTGTCACCTTATCGCTGGCAGCCGTTTTTTCCGGCTAGATACTGATCCCGGTGCTTCACCGCCCGCTTTGTTATCGATCATTCTGTTTCTGGGTTCATTCGGGGTCCGATTTCAATGCAATTCAATTTCATTTCAATTAGATCTTTTAAACGAGTCTAGATTAGTTATCTCCCGTTGTTGTCTGTCGGCATTTTTGCTCCTCCGGTACCTCGGGTGTCAGTATTTTCAGGCCGAAGTGTCTTTTCTGCTCCATCACTTGCCATTCTCAAATGCTAAATAGATTTCTAGCCCAAAATCACCCCCTTACAGTCCAGATGCGCTAGAAGATGATGGCTACGTTGCGTACCGGCAGCGGGCTGCCCTTCAAGGAGGAGCCGATGGATGAGGGGGCGCTGATTGATGAGCCAGGTGGAGCCTTACCCTATCCTTTAAAGGATCGTATAGACAAAATTATTCATTTCCTGAACTCCTTTAACCCGTTGTTTACCTCCAGGCCCGTCCGCTACAGTACCTTGCCTCGTTTGTGGCCGAATGACGAACACGGGCCAGCACTACGGTGTGCAGAGCTGTCTCGGGTGCAAGACGTTCTTTCGCAGGGTACGGTAGCTGTTATATTATTTTATTTATGCTATAACCACCCCGAGATTGTACTCTCCGATAATCACTTCCTCTTTCCAGGTCGTCATCAAAGGCAATCAGCCCAAGTGCAAGTATGACGGTAACTGCAAGCTGGTTAAAGGTAAGTCGGTGGAGGTGCTTAGTGTCTAGTTTTGTGTTTTTTTTACCCTGCAGAGTAGGTAACTATCCATGCTTTCGAGGTTAAGGTTTAAATTTTATTAACCAATCTTAAAGACTCAGAGCTATTTTGTAGCTTATACTTTTACATTTTTCAGGCTATAATTTTGTAGCTTAGAGTTTTATATATTCAGTTTATTCATTTTGTGTTCTAGGCTACAACCAGAAGCGAATTTGCCGATCTTGCCGCCTACAACGATGCCTGGATATCGGCATGACCGAAAAGGGTAAGCGGGGCGAGGGGCAGGCTAGCAAATACCGACCGGGAATGGGCCGGCATTTCCGGGCTTGAAATACCATAAAACCAAGCTTTTCAGCACTACATCCCTGTCGAGACGCGATCGGAAAGCGGAGACGTTCTCCCGATGAGGCGCGTAGTCGGAGTGGCTCGGAATCGGAGGAGGGGCCGCCTGGGGCATCGCCTGATAGCTCGGCACCTTCAGCCGCTGGCTACAGCCCGGATGCAAATCAGGTTAGCCTTAATGGAATTGGGAGGTGACGAAAAATTCCAGTGCCTCTAAGAACTTGAAAAATTCATGTAATAACTAAAAAAACGTAAAATTCCAGACACAACGCGCAGCCGCAGCACTTTCTCTGTTGAATGCGGTCCGTGATGGGGATATCGTGATGCGAAGTCGATTGTCGGTGGCGCATGGCCATACACCGGCCGATGATCCTGAGCATTTTTATGCGATTCCACCGGTATGGAGGTTACGGAACGAGAAGGGGCTCGGATTACTAAAGAGGCTGCTCTAGATGACGCATACCAAAGAATCTCTGCAAGCTGCCGCTCCTAAATTATTTCGTTCCACGTGCCAAAAAATCTTTGCTAGCTGCCGCTCCTCAAAAAGCTCTGCCGTTTCCCAAAAATTCGATTAGAATTCGTAAAGACTAAAAAAAGTTGAAAGCTTCGAAATTGACGTTCAATTGAAAGTTGCAAAAATTCGTTCAGTTAAATTCGCTGCTGTCACAATTCCTTTAGCCCAACAACCCATCAATTTCAGGCCGAGGTCCTCCTCTCCCGTCTTTCCCTTAATGCCTCAATCGGGGATGCCCTGCGAGCGGACCTGATCCTGATCCGGGAATGGGTGGAACGTCTCGTGCCGCTTGCAACGCTGGGAGCGGAATCACAGGTAAATTCAATGGCCCTAAAGCACTTTTATGATTTTAATTGTGCTCTACTATGCATAGGTTCTAAAATATCGCACAATTTCCAGAGAGGCCTCATCTCGCAGTTTTCCCTGAAGCATACAATCTTGGAGCACGGCCTGCTCACGCAACGGATCCCGTTCTTCCAGAACGTCTGGTTCTACGGAGATTTGTCATGCTACCTCACCAAGTAGGTGATCTAGGTTTTTCAACTAGGATGGTTTTAGAATTTGGTTAATAGCTTGAAAAAAATTTCCAAGCCAAAGTCTAATACCCTAATAATGCCAATTTCAGCCTCGAATCGATCCCGGAACCGATCCGTGCCCTCGTCACCCCGCCAATCCAAGCGCATCACAGGTATTCAGTTAAAAAAAAGACGAATAATCCGTCCTTTAGCCTGCTGCAACCGCTCTTCCGCTGGCTCCGCGAGGAGATAGTGACCTCCCTGGATAGGTTGAAGCCGTCAACAACCGAGGTCGCCGCCATCAAGCTGATCAGCTTGCTGTGTAAGTAGTTTTTAACGTACTGTTAAGGTTTAGATCAGTTTTGATTCGTCTTTCCTTACATTTTTATTGCTTTTTAGCACGCGAGGGCACCGCTCTGGAACCCACGGAGCTGCAAACCGTCGAACGGCTTCGCGATGAGGTCCTTCTCGGTCTGCACCAACATTACGTTGCCGCCCAGCATCCATCAATCCCGCAACGAATCGGCGAGCTGTTGATGTTCTGCGGCACGTTGTCGGTAAGGCATTCAGCATTCAAGGAATTTTAATTTTTTTTCCCAGTAATCCCGTACAGCCCTGTAACAAAATACAGAGCAGATCCAAGGCACCTGAAATCCTTCTTTTCCAGCTGGCCTCTCACCGTGGCCGCGAGCAGCTCCGGATGCTCCAATTCTTCGATCGCGGCGGCTTCGACCCGCAGAGCTACGACCAACTGTTCCCTCGGCTCCCATAGCTCCACTTCGCTACAAACTACACCACCCAACGCCACCGCCCGAATTTTTGCCAAATCCCAAAAATATCTAAAAAATCCCCTTTTATTTGCGCATCTGTCCACCCCATGAAATTTTGCCCCCAGATTTCCAAGCCGTTTTTTGCAGCTTTCGATTTTTTTTCCTTGTTGACTTGTGATCAGGATTGGTTTCTGTTTTTCAAATTTTTAATTTTTTTGATCCTTTGAAATATTCTAAAAATTCTATACATGGAGAAAAAAATTCCTTTTTTAGAAAATTGTCGTCTAGTTTTAAATTTTACAAAATTCCGTCATTTTTCGATTCGACTCCCCCTTTGAAAACCTCAAAAATGAGCCCAGTACCCAGATTATATCGCGTCCCCGTGTATACAGTACCCTGTGAGAGATCCCCCCGTGCCCTACGTGTATATACATCACCCACCCTGCGATTCTATCCGTTTCAAGAGTTCTATTGATAAAGAATTTGGATTTTTTGGGTTTTTTAAACGCACTGGTTAGGCAGATGCAGAGATTTTGAAAAACGCTATTAAATTTTGTTGATTCTTATAACTTAGCGTTAACGGAAATGAAGAGTTTAAACTCTGCCAAATCCCCGAAAAATTAACAATTCCAGAAGCATACTAATGCCATTTGGCTGAGTTCTTGGTTTACCGTACCCTTCAAAGAATTGCCCTAAGACCTCTGCTAACCTTCCATAGCCTTCCAGCTCCCGTTTAAGCCAATTTTCGCAAATATCCAAGCCATCAAGCCTGCGAGGTTCCTTTAAATCAAAACTTCCCTAAGGATCCCTGCTAGATTTCCACGATGTTGCGGTTTCAGACGTTTTTAAGTCATTCGCTAAGCGTCCACGCTGACTCACTCTAGTGGGAATCCTCAAAGGTCCATGCTAGCTTGCCAATTTTGAAGTTAGCAAGCTACAAGATTTGAAAGTACAATTTATTAAATTAAATCCTCCATTCAAAGTCAGGAAATCGGCGCGGCCCCAAAATGCACGGCCACCGGTGCGGCCGCCTCGCTCTCCACCTGCGAGATTGTCGCACTAAAAAAAGGGTTCAATATCTTTCAAAAATTTATAGTATTCGAGATCTAAATATGTAAGCCAGACGTCCAGAAAAGACGACCGTACCTTGGCTTGGGTGTCGAGGGCTTCTTCGAGGCGACCCGGAT
Source organism: Mesorhabditis sp. LJ9110 (assembly GCA_038088335.1). NCBI lineage: Eukaryota > Metazoa > Nematoda > Chromadorea > Rhabditida > Rhabditidae > Mesorhabditis > Mesorhabditis sp. LJ9110. Next base: position 137,480 of record JBBGBA010000183.1, read on the forward strand.
CGGGATCGCAATCACGTTGCGCAGGATTTTTCCGTTCGAATCGACAAGGTGCGTCTGGACGCCGGTTTGTAGCCCGTAATTTTTGGAGGTGGGTAGCTGAAATGTGGGAATTTCTCTCACTCGCTCTCACTCTCCCTCGCTCACTATCTCTCCCCGCTCTCTCTCTCTCTCTCTCTCTCCACCTTCAAGCTTTTCCTGGCAACCGGCTCCTTGGGTGGAGCTGTAATTGGCAACTGTTTGAACTCGGCCTTATGCGCTTTGCCACCCTTCTTCCGCTTCAAGATGACGACGCCTAAAATATACCCTAAATGGAGCGTCATTATGCTTACCTGCGACAGTCGATGCCCCATCTCCCGCTCTTTCTACCGCAACCACCGTTGTGATCGGGGTCGACTCTGACGAAGTGGGTTCTGCCTGAAAACGTGGGGCGATTTTTTTAGTCAAATCAAACGTGTCTGGCTCCAAGAGTCGACGACAAAGAGATGACAGAGCAGACAAAGGCGAAGGCACCTGCGTGTTGCGGGCGCTACCGAATCCATAGGGAAAACAAACAAATGTCTGCAACGCGGTGGCAGGGATCGCGGTCAGGGAAGCTTTCAGATCGGAAAATTTATTGGAACGCCTTGCCGGTCCCTTTAAAGCGCGGAGACGCGCAAGGCACTGAAAAAGTTGGAAGCCAGTGCGTACCGCAACCTCGGCCAGATCCATAGGGAGTCCAGGGCCACAAAAATAAAGCCGTACCTTTAACAATGCATAATATTGGAATTTTTGTAGTAGTTTCACTTTCGAAAGTAGTATTTAGTGTCAAAAATATCAGCCCCGATCTTATGAAAGTCTACATTGTCAACTTTCGACATCGCGAAATTTCGACATTATGAAGGAAGTCGTCTGGTTCGATCGTTTTTCATACAAAAATAGATTTATTATGGAAATTAAGACGATTCTTTAGATAAAGTACAAAAGTTAAGGATGGGCTTGTTGGGGGCGAGTGCGCGGGTTGTTGAGGGCGGCCATCATCCGGGAGCGGAGCCTCAGGTTCGGGGGAGCGGCTCGGCGGTGGACAACGGCCGTGGCCCGCGCGTGGCGTCCCTATAACATGACACACTCTTTTCAGAATTTAAAGAGGTTCAAACAAAATTTTGCAATTTTTTGACCGTTAAAACGGTAAGCTGGTTAAGTCAAAGTCACGTCCAAATTGGCAATCAGTTTTTAGCGAGTTTTAAGGTTTGAAAAGAGTGTGTGCATGTTTGGGGACGTGCAGGTGAGTATGTGTAGTAAAGTTAAAACCCTGACTTGAGGGTGAAGGGGAGAGAGAAGAGAGAGAGAAGAGGAGAGAGAGCTGGGGAGAGAGACAGAGAAAGTGCGGGAGTGCGAGGGGGAGAAGGCGAGAGAGCGAGTGTCAGATAGAGAGTGAGAGAGAACGAGAGAGGGAAAGTGAGAGAAAAAAAAGCATCGTGCAATAGTTTAATTGCTTGTATAACAATTCGTGGCATTAATAATTCCAAAAACGCACCGTTGGTAGTACAGATGCGGTGCCATCAGCATGTTCACGAGCAGGCCGAAGGCCCAGTGGGACGGCAGCCGAGTAAATGGTGGCCACGAAGAGCGCCAACATCAGCAAGACGGACAGGGATCGCATTTTCTGGCTTAAAAAGGTTTCACTTGAATTGGTCGATAAAAGGAAATAGAAAAAACTCAAAATTGGATGGATTTCAAGGTACGGACCAGGAAAAAAAATATTTTAAGGCCCGTATCAGTGATTTAGAAACTTAAATTTAGTGGCTGCGTGCAAAAGCTAAGTCTAAGCTAAGCCTAAGCCTACGTCAAGCCCAAGCTAAGCCTAGGCTAAGCCGAATCCCGAGCCCCATTGTCCTAAACATACATCGCTCAAGTTGTCGTAAATTGTACTTCTATTTTTAAAGTCATAAATACCCCAATCGATCAAAATATTTATAAAAAACGTGCTACTCGAAGAATTGGGCTATCAACGCTCGGATGGCGATTGGGTGGCCGCGAATTGACCCGGTTTCTCCACAACGCCGAGCGCCAGCCCCGGATTGATGTTTTGGGTAGAGAGGAAGAAGGGGGATGAAGCCGGTCAGCAACCGCCCCGAAAAAGCTGATGCTCCTCGGGCAGGTTCTCGGCAATATAAGGCAGGGATCCGGATCACGACGCCTTTTTCAGGGCAACGGTCAGCCGTCGATTGGAGCGTAACGTAGGCACGGGAGTGGCAGAGCTCATTTTTGAAACCGGAAACGATCGTTCGAGCCCGATGTCGGGTATCTAAAGTTAATTGGGCATCTGAGAACAGCGGAGAGAGAGACGTCGAGAGAGCGAGAGAACGGAGAGAGAGAGAGAGAGAGAGAGGGGGGACTAAACGAGTGAAAGAGCAGAGGGAGAGCGAGAGATCGAGAAAGCGAGAGAGATAGAGAGCGAGAGAGTGAGAGACCAAGACAGATTTTTGTTGTGTTTGCCTCGTGTTTTCTGATGCCATACGATATTACTTTTTACTATCTTTTTGGAGCCAAGGTAGCTTAACGTAGCGTAAAACAGCGTACGGAATAACCTCCAGCGGCGTACAGTATCGCTACCTATCACAACGCAGGGTGTTCACGCGTATTGTATCCAGCCTAGCCATCATTCCATAGGGTAGCATAGCGTCTCGTCTTGTATCGTAACGTAGCGTCTCGTTGCGTATCGTACGGTAGGGTAGCGCAACGTCGTGCATCGTGCCGTGGCATCACGCAACGCATCGTTTCGCACCGTACCATATTGCGGCGTAACGTCACGTTCTGTCCTGTAGCGTAACGTAAAAAAGCGCATCCTTCCGTATCTCATGTACCATTTCCGGTTTGTACTATACACAGCCCCAATCTGATCCCGGAACCAAAATATCTTCCAGCTCAAAAACTAAGTTTTTTGATCTCCTCACTTCCGCCATTATTTCCCTTCCAATACTACCAATACCAAGCAGATGACCAGCGGCGTCTAATTGTCTGTTTTTTGGGGTGTTGTGCGGAGGGGATTAGCGAATTGTAAAGAACCAGAAAGGATAAGGCGACAAATATCTTTTTTCCACCTGAAAAGACCACCGGGGTTAACAAAACTTTATTACAACCTTTTTGTGTTTTTGTGTGAGTAACGGGTTACAGTAGGTGGGTTGTTTTGCACGGTGAGAATGGATGAGGGCGAACGGCTACGGGACCCATATTTCGGCTTTATCTTTGTGTTTTTTGATGCTTCGATGAGTGGATGGTGGAGTGGAGATGGAGTGAGGCCTAAATAAATATTTTTTTATTAATCTTTGCCAGTATTAAACCGTTTTTCGTAGGACCTAAAAATAATTTTTTTAGATAATTTTGTCCTTTCATTAATAATAGCAAAAATCGCGAATTTTGAGCTGTAGATTAAAAAATATCAAATGCACCGGAATATTTCCTGGACTGGTTCATTAGCGGGGGTTTAACCTTTTTATCAGCTTAAAGAGATAGGGGCGGCATAAGTCAATCGATTACGCGAGGGAAGGAAAATGTCTCTGCGCCTCTCCTCTGGGAGCCCTCTCTCGCGCGAGATCGCGGGACCTGTTGAACCCCCCCTCCCCAAGGGGGGTTCAACAGATGCCGTCCTCATCTCTTTAAACAGTTTTTATAAAAAAAAAACCTAAAAAATTTATATTGGGTGAAAACATGGTAAAACGCTCAAAGGAAATTTTATTTTACAAAATTTGGGGATTTTTATAACCATTTTGTAATTTTTTAGCAATCAAAAACTGATAAAAACGCTAAATATACAAAATAGATTAGCGGGTGGAAAATTAGGAATTATCAGGGAATCCCTAGAAATCCTGGCTACAGTAGACTACAGTAGACGGCGCACTTAATTTTTCACCGCCAGAGATCCGGGATTAGTTTTGTGAGAATGCATCATGCATCTAAGGTTTCCAAAAAAAAGGAGATACACCCACCATATATCCGGGAGGGGAGGAGAAGCCCTACTTGCGGCCGAAACGGATGAACGACGCCTTCCTCTTGTCGACGAGGGCCGGCCGCAGCTCCTCTGAGCTGTCTTCTGCCTGAAAAAAATGAATCATTGAAGGTTTAGAATTGACGGAGGAGAGCTTGACTGTAAGAGGAGGAGAGAGGGAGAGAGAGAGAGTGAGAGAGCGCGAGAGCGCGCAAGCTTGAAAATCGCTTCTGAAAACCGACCATCTCCATGGGGGCGGATCGCTTGCCGAACCGGATGAACGACGCTTTCCGCTTCTCCATCTGGAATTATCGGGCTTTAAAGGTATTAGCAAGGCAAGGTCGGGATACTAAGGATTTTAGAAAGTTTTTTGTGTATTGACGGATTTCGATGTGTTTTTTAACATCCTTCCGGCCCTCCAGGCTTTTAAAGCCCCGTGGGCGCCCGGCGGAAGTGCCGCAAAAAGTTGCAAATTCCCAATTTCCGGGGCTTCCCGTCGCGACCTGGGGTCAAACCGTCGGCCGGGAACGGGTGAGACGCGCGGGGATTTTTGCGTTTTTAGGTGTCTAACGTAGCCTGGCGCTAAAAAGTTTTGCTTAAACCTTGTTAAAAATCCGTTTAAAGGGACGGGCAAGACAGGTCTATAGATTTGGTTGATCATAATGTCGTTCCGTTTCTTTACAACCTAAACTTGGCGCACCTGTCGCTCGGAGTGGGCCAGGGCGGAGAAGATTCGCTCGCACAGCTCCCGCGTGTCGTCCGACTTCTCGCACAGCTCGGCGACGCTCTGGAAATTGAGGGAGTTTTTGGATTTGACAAAAACGAAGCACTTAAACTCAAACTTGAGTTCAAGTTTTAGTCTAAGCCTAAGCCTCATCCCAATCTCCCATTCTTCCGGTCAAAACTAGATTCTAACTATGTTCAACTTCTCCGGAACTAGCCATTTTAGTTTTTTACAGATATAACTCAGATTCCAGATATTTTTGAGCGCAGATTATCGTTTGAGGGAATGTAGTGTAAGACGGAAGTCACACGGGTGGCTTCCTGCCATTTACCGCACGGGATTAAAAATACAAATCCTGGTACACCGCCATGACGCCGGGGTCGATTGTTTGGGTTTAGAAAAAAGATTTGTTGTCTGTGGTCTTGGGTATGGTAGCTTGAAACGGATTCCGCAGGGATCTCCGCTAGCCGGCTAGGCGAGGTCGGCCCTTGAAAATGGAAGATTCCGCACATCGTCTGTGCTGGTTGTACCAACCCCTACATGTCCCAAAATTCCGCAAATTATCCATGCTAGTTGCTCTCCCGGTGGTGTGCGAACTTCGCAAATTATCTCTGCCTGCCTCCCACAGAATTATACTGATCAAAAAATTGTGGTCCTGATGTATTCGCTTAAACCCTAATTCCATCATTTTTTCAGATCTATTTGCAACCTCCACAAATTCCGCTACGCCACAAAATCCGGTCGGCTGACCGGAAACACCACCCGAAAATTCAGAAAATTGTAAATAGAGGCGAGGGAGGGGAGAGGATAATTTTGTGTATGGGCCAGAATGGTCTGGGTGTGTGTTTCCGGTGTGCCCCTCCTTATATCCAGGTATATCTAGGGTGCCCCCGTCAACACGAATTCGTCAAAACGGGGGCCCTAAAACGGGCTCTTTAAAATGGGTGGCCCAATTCGGGCCGCCCAGTCCTCATATTTTACGCCCTGAAAAACGGGGCCCGATACCCCGGATTATGGCCCTTTGGCGGGGGCCAGGGATGAAGTAGTGGGATGGGATTGGGGTTTTAAAGGGACTGGCAAGGATGGCTATGGACTGGGCGACTTCGCGAAGCGCGACGCGGACGCACCGCAGCAAGCATGCCATTCCATGGTTTGTTTTTTGATTGTGCCATGCTAATTTAGGTTAACCAAAAAATGACAGCGACAACGGGGCGTCCTTTTAAAGGGATGGTGACAGAAAATCGATCTCTCCGGCCTCAAAATCGATAGAATTTTGCCCTGATTTCATCGCACTATCGGTACTTGAAAGCTGCAGAATATACGTCTCAAAAACCACCATCTCACATCCGCTTTCCTCCCACCTTTTCCGCAACCTTTCCGCTCCCACCTTATCCCTTTTTATGCCCGATAACCGCATTTTTGTTGCGGCATTCGGACTCCCCAAAAGTCGCTTTTTGCCCCCGGGTGAATCCCGGGTTTTTTCGCCGAGGGCTTTTCGTATTCCGACCTTGCCCTTCTGCCCTTTTTAGCCCCGAACGGGATGACGGGATGCGCGCGCTGCAAATTGTGCGATTTCGCGTGATTGGCCCCCGCGTATCTGGGCCCTAAGGGGCCCTGTCTGTCTATCTCTCGGCCCCCTGCCCACACCGACGCTCCAATAATTCAGGAGCTCCCTGCCTGCCTGGGTTTGGGTCTCAGAAATGGGCCGACCTTTTCGCGATGGGACCCAACATTCCGCTTCTCTCATCCTCCCGGTTTTCCGGGTATTTTAAAGGGGCTGGTGATGAATAAGTGATCGTCCTCCCCGCACTCCTTGAAAAAATACCCCGGTTCTGGGTCACGAACGTCGCAAAAAATGGGGAGATTTAAGGGGAAAATTGACACGGAACCTCCGTCTTCACAGGTGTCTAGCTATTTTAAGGCATTTCCGTAATTACCGGCCAATTCAGAGGGATGTGCCCTCCCGAAAAACCGTCTAAAAAATTCAAAAATTTGCGTAACGAGGCAAATTTAGGGTTTTGATCAAAACGCGTGTAGTCAACAAACGCAAACTACACTACTAGCAAGTTAGTTAAAGTTAGTATTCCTCAAAGAATCTCTGCTAGCTTGTCTTTGAATTCCTCAAAGAATCTCTGCTAGCCTGCTCTTTCCCAATTCCTCAAAGAATCTCTGTTAGCCTACCATTCCCAATTCCACAAAGAAGCTTTGCTAGCCTGCCCTCTTATCATCTACAAAAACATATCATCTATACATATCATACGATGATCCGCCAATGATTTTTGAAACACAATTTCTTGAGATTTCCTGTTGCTATAGCTTTAGTGGAACATCCATGTTTACCACCGCACCCTAATTGCGCCCTAGCAGATTGGCTATGGGCTTAATGATGCTAAAATCTCGACGCTGACGCCGTCAACTAATTGGACGACATCACCAGGAAGCAATTTTTGGGTTCACTGTGCCTTTAAAGTAGCTTTGCGGCTAATTTTGGGATATTTTTCGCCTGATATTGATTTTGTTCCTGTGCCCTTCGGGCGTTTCAAGCTTTTTACGATGCTTGGTTGGCTAGAAACACGAAATCAAAGTTGTAAAAAACTAACTAAATTCGAACCTTTCATCCTCCGCTTTCCGATCTAACGCTCTACCAGCTGAGCCACAGGGAGAGGTCTACATACTTTCCCAAGAAAATCCCCCAGTGCCTAGCGGTCCCGGGGAGTGTATGGTTTTCACGGCTTTTCGAGAGCTTTCGATGGATAGCTGTATCGTAAAAATCGGACATTCCTCCGGAGCGTTACAGGGCGAAGGTAGGATGTAAATGAAACCCTATGCCTTCACAGTCCCTTTAAACTCCAAATATGACCCCCATCTTGCCCCCCTAATAAGGATCGAACGTTTATCGGCCCTTTACATCCCTCGAGCAGACCAGGGGCGCGTCGTAGAATGGGCAATAGGGCCATTAATCCCAGAGGAGAAGCCCGTCCTCACGACGACACCACCAAGACGTGCCTCGCCTTCCTCCGGTCATTTCCGGTTCCGGAAGGAAACCGTGGAAGGTCGTAGGAGCGAGGGTCGGCTTCTTGGTTTTTCGGCGGCTCTTCTGGGTTGAATGGATAGCCAGCGAAATTAGGGCCGACAAAGCTTGGCCATTGGACCGACAAGGAGGAACGAATTCATTTGCAGAAAAGTGGAGCTGATCTATGGTTTTTTGGTAGGGCAATTGGAATTAACAGATGATGGAAGAGAAGCAGAAATTATTTGGACTAGAATCCAGCAGGGCAGGCTAGCAGGGATTCCTTCGGAATCGATGTCGACGTGAAATAAACATGGAAATCCGGTGAAAAGCAGCTTTAAACGGCGACATTTTTATAATTAAAATTAATAAACCTTTACAAAATTTTATAAGCTTATTAAATAGATAATTTATCATCTGTTCTGTAAGAAAATTCGGCCTAAATTGTATCGAAACAACAGATAACTGGCAAATTTCGGTACTGGTCTTTAGCGGGGGGATGACGTATCGGGGTGCCTATGCTTTTTAGTGATATAGAAAGTATTTTTCAATGTTTTTGTTAGTTTTAATTGTTGAAAATTAAAAACACTATTTTAGAAATTATTGAAAAGCTAAAAATTGTAACCTTTTTTAGGCATTTTCATACGATATTGACCAAAAAGTAAAATTTTCTCTAACTACCAAACTTTAATTTTAGGGCTATCTAAATTGGCTCCAAAATTTTGGCCTTCGCCTCAATGATCTCTGATCGGCTGCCCAATTAGCGCCCAGTAGTCATTAGTGCTCTAATTGGTCTCAAAGATTGGATGTCTTGCAAAGATCTACGACTACAAGAAAAACCAATACACGCAACACCCCCCGTTCCACTCCTTTTTTAGCAAGCCGCACATCCATTTCGGGGCTCATCTACGGGTCAAAATGTGGCCCTCTTCTAGCCCCGGGCCCCTCCCATCCAAAATTCCGCCGTCATTTGGCGGGTGTCGGAGGAAAAATGGGTCTAGCTGGAGGTATTGGATGGTGTTCGAAATAATGGCCGGCGGGTTGTTCGCTAGGGTTCTCTGCTAGATTGCCCTTAAATTCCGCAAAAATTTTCAAAGACTCATTGCTCGCCTGCCCTCTCAATTCCGCAAAGCAGCGCTGCTAGCCTGCCCTATCCCAATTCCGAAAAAGAACCTTTGCTAGCTCGCAATTCCTCAAAGAATCTATGCTAGCCTGCCCCTCCACGTTTGGGGATTCGTGGCTATTTCCAGTAGACCGTGAATGATATGTGTATGTGCAAAATTCTCTCCCTGGAATCCTTGAATATCATCAACGACAAAGGGAATTCCCAAGGCGCCGCTTCGTCGTAGAATTTCTTAGCTTCACCACCCCCTTTGGTTCCATTTGTTTTCCCCGAAGAATTGAACTGACAGCTCTCGCCTCGCTCTACTGACGAGTCGAGTGAATTTTTGCGAAGGAAGTGTGGGGTGGCAACAAGGCACGATGGGCTGATGGGGAGCCGGAGCTTTTTTCGGTTGAGAATGACGCGAAATTCGAGAATGTCGGGAGATGGGAGTAGGCTAGCAGAGATTCTTGGAGAAAGTGGAGGGCAGGCCAGAAAGGATTCTTGGACGTATCGGAAAGCTGGCTAGTAGGGATTGCTTGACAAACTCGAGGCTAAGATAGCAGCGCATCACTAATTCGTTAAGGCTATTTCCCAGTTGTCCCCCTAACATGTAGAGGTTGTCAGGTCACAAGCTCCAAACCGGCTGAAAATTGGTGGAAAAATCAAATAAAATACGGGGAACACGATGCGATAAAAATTATCTGCTAATGGGCAATTTTGTTTAATAAACTTTTAATTTTAAGTAAGAAAAATGAAGGTAAAATGGACTTACAGCGGATTAACCGGGCTTTCCGTCTCGGAATAAATGTTTCGATCGGATTGTCACGGAAAGTACGACACTAGGTACCTTCCCACACCCGGAAAAAAATTTTATTTGACAAAATTTTTTCCCGAAAATTTTGACGACCTATCGCATAGCTTTGGCCGCTAGGTGGGTTAGCAGCTGCTTAAAATAGTTAGTTCTGACCCCAGGTATTTAAAATCAGAGCCCAAAGATTCCAGATTCCGATAGTGACTGCCTCTTTACAATACCTGTACAAAAAGTAATCTGTATTAACTATCCTGTCGATTTTTATGAAGTCGGAATAGGTAGGTAGGCCCTTTTTTGCAAAAACTTCCAAAATTTTGTAATTTATTTTTTTTGTCGAGACGTCCGCTACTGATTAATAGGACCGAAAAACATTATAAAAACTATTCTAGACGCGCTCCCTACAAAATAAAAGCAAAAACGGCAAAAAGCAAAAAATAAAAAATGCGGGAACCGAACCCATGACCTTTGGCTACTATTCCGCACCCTACCCCTACACCACCGAGCCGACGGGCAGGGCCCCTTGGGGAGGCTTCAAGAGCTCGCGCCTGCGCGCCCCGGTTCTGGCCAAGCTCGCTGCGATTCTAGGTGGGTTTTCCATACAAAATCTTAAAATTAAAAGTTTATTAAACAAAAGTGCCCATTAGCAGATAATTTTTATAGCATCGTGTTCCCCGTATTTTATTCGATTTTTCCACCAATTTTCAGCCGGTTTGCAGCTTGTGACCTGACAACCTCTACATGTAAAGCATCTTCTTATTTGCCGGCACCCACCACTTCCGGCTGCTGGCTGGCCAACGTCAACGAGACGGCGAGGCAGAGCACGAACAGGCCGACCATCGAGTGCATCTGAAATAGGACGTGTACAGTGGAGCATTGCGTAGCCGCCGATTTAAATGGTGAATAATTTTAAAGACATCAAGTAATCAAGAAGACGCTGGCGTCATCCTGCGTGCATTCCGGCAGGCTCCAAAAGACCCCCATCCGCCGTTGTCATATTTTATCAAATTGGGTATGCATGCCATTTGTCCTGGGCCCTAAGTGAGGGCCAAGTTGGCCCCATGGCCTTGGCCCGAAAATAGACAAGGACCACCAAGAAAAACTCACATTTAGAATTACAGGGGGTGAGTGTAGGCCGGGGAGGAAGATAGGGGGGAGGCCCTGAGGTGCTCGAGGAGGCTGTGAGGCCCGGAGTAGGAATGGGGATCGAGGTGGTCGGGGCTGGGGGCGGGCCCAGGGCCCCAGATTCTGCCCCCCCCCCCCTTTGAGACGGGGTTACGGTAGCCCCGAGGCGTCTTCCGTGCGGGGATTCTGAACGGGAGCTTGACGTCGTCGTCACTGCCCTCATATCCGCTTCTAAATCATTCGCGAGCCCGTTGATTGAAGGCAATGGGGGTTTTTCAGTGGCTGCCGGAATTCGTTGGGCGTTTTGGGTCTCGAAATTTGGAAAATTCGAGGTTCTAAAAACCAGATTCTGATTTTCGGGAATCTAGCCGATTCTACTGCTCGGAGAACCGTGCACTAAAATTACGGTTGGAGAGGTACATTTATAACAAAATTGAAAGGGTTGGTTCGGATTGAAAGTGTTTTTGTTTCGCTAGCGCTGCTGTTTCTGTATAACCCTGTCAAAATTGGTCCTCCTATGTGTTTCAAAACACGTAGCGGCCGCGTTGCGTGTCTTCTCCCCGCGGTTTTCCTTTTCTAGAGTTTCCAGCGGCACGAAATGCGATCGACCCGCTTACGCGCCGCATTGCTGCCAGATTTTTTAAGGAAAGAAGCAGGATACGATCAAGGGTTTAGCCGTTTTCTAGTTTTTCTACAATTTTTTTGGCTAAGTATCCGGCAAATTCTGATAGTTTCGGATTTCCCATGTCCAGCTCCTGCCGCCGCTCCAAGTCCAGGACTTCCGACGCCTTGAGCCCCCAAAACTCCCGAGATGGAGCTCCGCCAAATTGAGACCAGATTTTCGGGGAACCTGCGTAATTCGCGATCTATTTCCGTGTATTTCCGGAGCTCCAGTATGCATCCCCAGATTTGGCGCCGCGCAGACGACGACGTGAATCTCCTGGAAATAGTTGGGAGAAGGAATTCCGAGGAAAACCCCGCCTACACAGCCCTAATCACAAATTCCGAGTGCGGAACTGGTGAGGGCACACCTCAAGCCTTAGCTAGCGTTTTGCCCCCAAAAATTGAAATCGGAACGGGAATACATGATGATGATGGAGGGAGGGGATCCAACGGGGGTTGCTGGGAGATTTGAAGCCGTCTGACACACATCCCACACGACCTCCATCTATCAGCCATTCAGCCCGTCGCTGTCAGTCAGTTTGTCTGCCAGAAATGCCGGCAAAGAAGGTATAAATACATGGATTTTCTCGAGGACGTCGCGTTGTTGGAGCCTTTTCAGGAGGGGAAAAAAGCTATGCAAGTCAAAGCCGGCCTTACCCGCGCGTAAAGGCCGCGTGGCGTGTCACACCTACAGCTTTCCAATCAGTCGTTCTTTCGAGCTAACTGCGAGCCGAGTAAAATGATGTTTATTTCGATGAAAACTGAGCAAACTTTTATGCCAATCGCATCATTACCATTTCCCACCCCCAAGAATTCAGATTTTAATCCTCAAGGTCATCGACCACGTTAGGGACCAGCGGACGTCCCGGGAAAATATTTTGGCCTTCCCGAAGTGAAGTCACGATGCCCAAAATGGGCCCTGAGAAAGGTGGCGGGGCCCGAAAAGGCATAATCCGCTACATGCATACGCTGCTCGTAACGGGGGGCTTAAGTGATGGGAGAGAGAGAGAGAGAGAGAGAGAGAGAGAGAGAAATTTGGGCACAAACCTTGATTGAGCACGGCCGGTCCTCTCCTCCTCCGTGGCACACAAAACCTTTTTGTTCTCCCTTCGGGGAACTCACGCACAAGGCCAATATTGAAACCCAAAAAATTCTCAAGTATTCATATTCCAGGCAATCGGGAATCTTTTTTAGAGTGTTTCCCTCGATTTCAAGACTCTCTGACCTCAGAAAAACTATCAGACGGCCGGAAGTTTGGCGGTTTTTGGGGCTTCGGAAGAATTGAATGCGCATTTCCAGGCTTCAGGAGATTCTTTGTAGTCTTCGGGAAGTGTGTGAATACTAATACGATAGCGGTGGGAGGGCAAAATGACGACGGCCGAGGGCATTGAAAATTTGATAGTAAAAATCGCTAACAAAGATAATTTTTGGGAACCCACTGAACGCAAAAAAAAACTACTGAATATTGAATATAATTAAAACACCAAAAACCCAGTTTTACGGTATAAGATCCGGTATTAATGTCCCTATGGCTAAAAATTTGTACCTAGAAAAACCGCGAAAAAATAATATTTTAGGCTATTAAAAAGCACCGAAGTATACAGGGTGGCGATTAATTACCTGCGCGAGAGAAAACGCTCGCTCCGAATTTTCCTTAAAGCAATCTCTGATCCATCTGCATTTTATGATATCACAAGCTATCTAATACTTATTGTACAGAAAAAATTTGGGTCAGTGGCCCTCAACTTTTTTCCAGCCCGAAAAATGTCGTCGAGCAAAAAGCGCGCCGCGGGTATGTACCGATCAAAAGGCCCGATATTTTTTCAGTTTGATAGGTAGTGCCCTCAAACTATTGTTAGTTCGATGCCTCCGATTACCCTCCAGATGCTCAAATCCATTAAAAGCATTTTTATTGAGCCTAGCCCTACCAAATAACAAAATTCTACGACCAATTTTCGCCTGGAGCCGAATCGGCCAGAATGAGACACCTCAAAAATAAAAAGATTTTTGGGAAAGTGCAATTTCGTTGATGTAGCCTTCTTCTTATTGGTTTGATAGGACGCATTGTTAAATTGAGGCCGGTTCTGAAGAATTTTGGGGAAGTTCTGGGCCAAAAAGAATGCCATCATTTCAGCCCGCGGCGCACCTCGAAAATCGTCAGCAATTTCTAGCATTTTTGGATTCTAGTTTTCTGATAAAGCCCTTTGAACCCAAGAACTTTTGGCATATGGTTGTTGTAAGTATTGTACATATTTTCTCATATCGTACCGATAGATTCACGCGTAATATCGAAAGGACGCGCGGTTTTTATTTCCATTTGACCGATGTCGTTCTCGATACCGTATCTTTTTTTATCTTTTGACTTAGGTTGGTTTTCGAACGCTTACTACGTTTGAAAAGAAGCGTGTAACATATCTGAGCCGTTTTAGAAAAGATTAACTACCGCCCATGGCTACAGTAGGCTTCAAAAGTGTGACCATGCGATCAGGATGCGCATTGTGAAGCCGGAATTTATGTTTCTTAGCTCGTAGTTTTTCGTGATTGTTTAACCCGGTTAAAATTTGGATAGGATGCAACTAAACAACCACCAATATAGTAAAACCACTCTATCAAAGAAAATTTAAAGCCTGATTTTTGGGGGAAAAAGCGACGCGCAGGTAATTAATCGCCACCCTGTATTTTTACGTTCTATAGAGTGGCATTTTTAAACCATCAAAAATCTCGTCCTTTGACCCCCGTTAAGCTATAAGTACCAGCGCTTCTGACACTCTTGAGCAACTTCCCATCCATTCGTCTTCAAAATCTTCCGGAACAGCCGAAAACACAAATTTCCCGCCGTTTTCTGCAATTTTCAAGGTAAACTGAGGGTCTCACAGTAGTTCAGAAACTCTTGAAACCTCAACCTCCCACAGAAATCACAATTTTTCACCGATTACGTCACAAAAAATGGCAGGGAAATTCTAACGAAATTTTCAGCAATCATAATTGCGCATATTCTTGGTTGAGGCGTTGGAAGTTCGAGCCCCCGGGCCCCCCAAAATACGCGCTAATGAACGGGGAAACTGAATGGGAGGAGATGGCGGCTGGGAGTTCAGAATATCAATGAATAGAGCTTCCCAGAACCCCCAAAAGGAAGGGGAAGAGGGAAAGGTGAAGGAGAAGCCATTCTTGGAGGCAGTTCTTCGACCAGCGCCGCCATGGAGTGGAGAGGTGATGCTGGCTGATGGCAAATGGCGGGATGCGGAAACCATAAAAATGCGTCAGGCAATATTGGAAAGTGCCGGAGATTTTCCATATTTTGTGAGATTATTTCTCTAGAGTGTGGTAGCTGCGCTGTAGGCGAGTAAAGTGAGAAAGCGGTAGAGAGAGATAGAGAGAGCGAGAGAGACAGAGAGAGAGAGAGCGAGAGAGAGAAAGCGAGAGAGAAAGAGAGAACGAAAGCGTGCGAGGAGGTTGTTTTCGAAATTTTTTTGCTGGAACATAAGCGAGGTCCCAAACGTTTCGCGAGCGCGTTCTCTCTCACGCTCTCTCTCCCTCACTCTCCGTCTCGCTCTCTCCCTTTCTCTCTCTCTCTCTCTCTCGCTCTCTCTCTCTCCCTCTCTCTCTCTCTCGATAAAATAAAAACTCCTCGATGCGCAACGCAACCGCGACGCCTCTAACGAGCTTTCAAATTCAGTTTCACGAAACTTTTTCGTCCCCCTCCTATCCAAATTATTTTCTGCTTTAGCCTGGTAACATCATCCCATTAACCCCTAGCCCTGAACGAACGTCCTTACAATTTGATCACACCACACGGCAACGTGGGCGTCACCTCGTTTCAACCCGCAAAAATGTTTCAAAGGCCGCCGTAAAAACGGAGCCGTGTGAAAAGCAACGGATCGGGCTTCCGTTGAGGTCGAAGCGAGAAAGAGAAGGCCATCCATCCGGCAATTGCCCCCCCCTCGGGGCAGGATGGCCACGATTCGGAGACAACATGCCCCGCGCCGCGCGAATCTGATTTTCAGAAAACGGCGACACCATGCGCCTATTCACGGCGATGTTAAACTCGGAATCCAGCTACTAGTCGGGTGCGGGGATCAAATATATAAAAAACTCAGTTTGGATGCTTTTTGAGGTTTCTAGATTTTTCAAAGTTCAAGCTCTAATCGCCCATGATTAGTCGAAAATCTATATTCTTTGTAATTCTTAATAAGGTACCTTTGCATCAACTTGGGGCGGAGATTAAGCGATGGGGAATTTTGTATAAAGTTCCGACATGCCTAGATTCACCAATCTTACTAGGGAAGTGCACGACCTGACCGTGCAATTTCGACACGAGACATATTGGACCTGATAGAATCGGGCACGGGGATTCCGAATCTGTAATCAGAATCTGCTAAATAAAACGGAGAATTCTTTCGAATCACATCATTAAAACACCCTGATTACAAAGCAATATCGAGAAACAGACCTGTCTAGTTTTGTCTGCAAAATGCTCAAATTCGCCAATCTTCTATGGCCTACTGTAAAAGAACTAGCTATTTTAGCTGTTATAGTAAGTGTGCGGCGGCATCGCTGAGTCATCTTCTTTCTAAAAAACTGATTAAAATACCCTGATTACAAAGCAATCGCGAGAAACAGACCTGTCAACTTCTGGTTTTGTCTGCAAAATGCCCAAATTCGCCAATCTTCTATGGCCTACTGAAAAAAAACTAGCTATTTCAGCTGTTATATTAAGTGTGCGGCGGCATCGCTGAGTCATCTTCTTTCTAAAAAACTGATTAAAATACCCTGATTACAAAGCAATCGCGAGAAACAGACCTGTCAACTTCTGGTTTTGTCTGCAAAATGCCCAAATTCGCCAATCTTCTATGGCCTACTGAAAAAACTAGCTATTTCAGCTGTTATATTATGTGCGGCGGCATCGCTGAGTCATCTTCTTTCTAAAAAACTGATTAAAATACCCTGATTACAAAGCAATCGCGAGAAACAGACCTGTAAACTTTTGGTTTTGTCTGCAAAATGCCCAAATTGGCCAATCTTCTATGGCCTACTGAAAAAAAACTAGCTATTTCAGCTGTTATATTAAGTGTGCGGCGGCATCGCTGAGTCATCTTCTTTCTAAAAAACTGATTAAAATACCCTGATTACAAAGCAATCGCGAGAAACAGACCTGTCAACTTCTGGTTTTGTCTGCAAAATGCCCAAATTCGCCAATCTTCTAAGGCCTACTGTAAAAGAACTAGCTATTTTAGCTGTTATATTAAGTGTGCGGCGGCATCGCTGAGTCATCTTCTTTCTAAAAATCTAATATAACAGCTAAAATAGCTAGTTCTTTTACAGTAGGCCATAGAAATTCCGGGCGGCCGAGCCCCGGGGCCGGGCCCCGAATCTAATTAACATGAAAAAAAACACCCGCTTCCGGGCCCCGGAAAAATATGCAAATTCGCGGGGCCGAGCCCGGGCCCGGCCGAATTTTTCCGGGGCCGGGCTCGGCCGATTCGGCTCGGCCCGGAAACTAAAGTAGCTGATTTGCGTCTAAATTCGGATGCTAATATGCAAATTTGCAATGAAAATTTTATGTGCGTTCGGGCTGTCAGGACATCGGTATCGGTAAAATTCATTGAACTTGGTTAATAATTCGTCCCAACTATCAAAAAGTACTAAAATACAGATCTGAACCCGTTATGATCTGGCTGCAATAGACATGGAGATGTATGGCAACCTTTGAAAAAGTCATTTTTCCAATTTGCATGAATATTTTGACTGAAGGTGATTTACAACCGGGATTTCTGATTAGCGTGCGGCCTTGCGGCCCCGGGCTCGGCCCCCATTTTGGCTTAACCCGGGGCCGTCGAGCCGAGCCCCGGCCCCGCCGGAAGTGGGGCCGAGCTCCGTCGGCCCGGCCGAAGTTGACAGGTCTGTTTCTCGCCATTGCTTTGTAATCAGGGTATTTTAATCAGTTTTTTAGCTGAACTCCTTGAAGTTATTGTTCTTCGATTATTATGAGATTCTTTAGAGGAGAGACCAATATGACGGCAACAGCTGCGGAGTTTGGGCATGCATATACGCTGATGCCCTCATTCGAGGATGTGTTCCATCGGCCAGCGCGACGGATATTCCGCATTGGAGGGAACGACTGCTCTGGGAGCTAGTCATGGGAAGACGTCCCGACCACCCAGGTATCATCAGTATTAGAAATTTCGGTTCTATACCGGTAACCGGGACTTTGTATGAAATCGGGGATTTTGTATGAAATCGGGGATTTTAGTTTGGAATCTTTGGGGATTTTACCAGAAATCGGGGATTTTTCCCGAAATCGGGAATTTTAAAAAACGGTAAATTGGCACGATATTGGAGCCGCCGAAATCGGGGATTTTAAAAAAGGCCGATCGGACGGGCTGGCTTTCGGCTAAATTACGTTGATTTTACTTACTAAAACATTATAAATTCAACTCTTTATTACTATAATATACTGTAATTAGGATTACAACATGCCAGAGGGTGCTTTATCGAGCAGCCTGGCTTGGAGGAGTCCAAAATCCGAAGTATTGTTGCTCTATTTTAGAACTATAATTACTATTTAAATTCAAGTCTGTACATTTAGTAACGAAATTACTTTATTTAAAGCTTATTCAGCCGTTATTTCAGTAATATACGGTTAAACCGGATGGTGACCGCTTTTTAGCTTTGAATAATAGGGCTTGAGGCTTCTTCGGTATGTTAGAAGTCCCGTACGTCAGATACGTTTCTAACAAATTGATTGCACAAAGTAATCTAAGCGAAGCCAAGCACATGGACTAATAACTACAAGAAGTGGTTTGATAGCGCTCTAAGTTGATGTGAAAGCTAAGCGACGCCGAATCAAACCTAGTTGTCAGCTTAACTTAAGCTCCCTTTCAGCCGAAAGGGACTACCGGACTACCGGACAGTGTTTATCAATTCCGTTTCTCGCCGTGTCGAAATCGGGGATTTCAGCCCGTCCGATCGGCCCTTTTTAAAATCCCCGATTTCGGCGGCTCCAATATCGTGCCAATTTTCCGTTTTTTAAAATCCCCGATTTCGGGAAAAATCTCCGATTTCTGGTGAAATCCCCGATTTCGAAGATTCCAAACTAAAATCCCCGATTTCATACAAAGTCCCGGTTACCGGTATAGAGCCGAAATTTCAAAAATAATTTTATTAAGAGCTCCTGCAAACGGGCATTCGGATGGGAGAATCGATTCGGAACGTTGTGCTTGTCCCCTCTGAAGAACCGGAAGATGCCAATAAAGTGAAAGCAGCGCGTTCGGCTTCGACGAGTTCGGCAGGTTCGGCAGGCAGGACTACCCGATCCGATTCCAACGAGCGATCGCCATCCAAGGCCATCAGACGGCGTGCCAAAGGTAGCTATACCTACCTATCCAATAATTCGTTGGTTAACTATCACGAAACTTGTTATTGTTAAGGAAGAAAAGGCAAGAAGGAAGCAGCTGCGAAGCCAGCAAAGGCGGCGGAGAAGGGACAAGGGGAAGTCGTGGCGAAGGCAGCAGAGGGAACAACGAAAAAGATGGTTGAGCCGCATCCCGAATCAGAGGTATTTATTTATTGATCAGGCAATTGAAACTATTCTTTTAGGCGACTATTGCTCATACCGAGGCTGGCGGTTGTATAATATTCGTCCCCAAGCCCAACAAGTCTCCGGTACTCTCGGTCATTTTTGGTAGGTCGATGGATTTTTCGATGATTTTTATGAATATCTTTGAAAAGCATTTCTTCAGGAGCGGAAAGCAAGTCTTCCGTGGGCATTCACCACATCCTTGAGCACTTGTTGGTACATAAATCCGGTCACTCCAACGCGAAAGGAAGCCATGAATTGCTCCACCATGTGCTTGCACGGTGAACTGCTTAATGGTCCTGGAACCCTCTTTAGATGTGAAATTCGACGCGAGGCGCTCACCAACTTCAACGGCTACATCGCCTACAATCTGTTGGCCGTATGTTTGCATTTAATAGAGGAGATGACCTTGTGTTCAGACACATGAGGATGGACTGCTGGCCATATTGGAGCACTGGCTTGTCCAGCTACTTGAACCCCCGGTTTTCACGCTGTCTGATCTGCGAACGGAAATCATCGGGATCTCTTCTAAGAAACGGTGGTCGGGGGTGCTCTTCAATGAGATCGAAGACTTGCGGCTCAGGCAAGGCACGTTGCGCATGGAAACGTAAGTTTTTTTAACCTATGGTTCGAAGGAAGTCCTTTGAACTTGGTGGGGAACTAGCTGCAAATTCTATTTTTCGGGAAAGGTTGCTTAACGGGGGGCAAAAACGGGGTGGAAACTATTTTGTATTTATAAAAAATATCCTGCGTTTTTGAAAACGCCATCGGATAGAGCGTCGAAAATTATACTACGAGATTTAATTTCAGCCCAAAAAAACTCCATTTGAACGCTTTTGTAATTGATTGATTAAATTTTAGCTTATGAAAGTAATAATTCTAAATTGTGGTATTTCGGGCTGAAATTAAATCTCTTAGTATAATTTTTCACGCTCTATCCGATGGCTCGAATGAAATCCCAACGAAAAAGTCTAAAACGCCGAAAATCATAATCACCTGATACTTACACTTCATGACCAGCCGGATGGTTTTGTTTTTTTAATAACTAATTTATAGTATATGATTTCGGGCTCAAATTAATTTTCTTAGTATATTTTTGAGGCTCTATCCGATGTCATGCTTGAATTGTCACGACGGGTCCACATAGGGGAAAAACGGTTTCCACCCCGTTATTTCTCCCCCGTTAATGAACCTTTGCCGAATATAATGTATATAACAATATGTTGCACATAACGGGTTGTCTCAGTGCCGCCGCGAAATTGCCGTTTGGCAAGGACTTCAACTTCTCCGAGAACCCGTCCGGCACAGTAGATGAACTGGTGATGGCGTCTTTGGCTCGAGATCTCACCGCCGAAGTCTGCTCGCTTTATAGCTTATAATCATTATGAATTCTCTGCCAGCACGACACATTTGTGACACGCTTCAAAAAACAAGTGTGACCCGTGTAGATTAAAGCTCTGTGTCACACGGGAGGCTCACATGTGGGGACATATGTGTCTCTCCTACATGCGAGCCACGCGTGTGACACAGAGTCCATTCCCGGGGTGTCCCCAGCCATTTCCCCCGCTTTCGGGGAAATGACCGAGGAGCCCGGAAATGGCCAATCCCCCCACAAATCATTGCAAATACATTGGGTGGCAACCCCTAAATAAAATTAATCAATTGCACAATAAAAGTGTATACTTTATACCAAAAATCACATTAAAAGCAAAAGAAAAAAGACTTGCGTATCCGGGTCCTCCGTCGCCATTTCGTTTCGCCCTCTCGATGGCGGCAGAGACAGTCTTCGTCGAGCGGGCCTACACCTTAAAAAAATCAATAATTCCACACACAAATATTCCTAAACACAAATTATATTTCTAAGCGCCAAATGGCAACAGCTACGAAATATAAAAATAGAAATACCTCTAGGCCGTTTTGACGATGAAGGGTGGGGCGCAAATCATCAATTTGTCCGGGGCAGCACTAAAACATGAAATTCTTCGTGAAAAAAAAACACCAAATACCTGGAATGGTAGCGCCGCGTGCAATTCGGGGCTGTTTGATGCCCGTGTCCTGGACCTCGCCCGAATACCTACAAAACGAAAAATAAATATGAAAACTAAAAAAAACATATACAAGACACTTTTTCGTCCAGGAAATACAACGTCCCGAATTCAAAAAAGAAAAATGGGCACTGTTATCCTTGGCGGGGGCCAAAATCTACGCCGGGGGCAATTTTCGGGATTTTTTTCGGGGTTTTCTCTTTGAGTTTTCATAGAACATTGAAAAATATACTAAGAGTGCTCTCCTGCAAAAAACTCTCAATAATAACCCGGAAATACCTTTTAAATCCATTCTGAGCGGAACACGAGCTCCGCATCAGCACAGTTCGTCGAGTCGGGAAAATTTCCTGTAAAAAACGGTGCGCGGGTTCCACACACGAAAATCTACTGGAAAAAGTAATCCCAGCGAAAAAAATCGCGAAAAACCCGGGGACTACGACACTTCGGCACATAGTCGCGTTCTTGGTAAAAGAAACTAGATCATAGGCTAAAAACGTCAAAGATTACGACAAACGTAGCGCATGGATGTCAATTTTTGTCTAACAGCCCCCGATTTGGACTAAACATGAGTTTGGAAACGACAAAACCGACGAATACAAAAGTTGCGGAAGTGTCATAGCCCCAAAAACGAATTTCGTACCTGAAAAGCGGGCTCCGGCAACCGCAATTCCCGTCTTAATAGCGTTTCCATGCAGTTTCCATTCACTCGTCACGCGAGCCGTCGATCACAGCGGATTTCCTAAAAACTTCTATCGAAATAATACCTTTGTCTGTGAAGATTGGTCCTCGCGCTTCTTCCCGACAAGATGATGCGCTAAAACCATAAGTTTGTTGGAAAAAATATCAAGAAAACGCACCTTTCGCCACGCGCGTACCAATTTCTCCCGATTGACGCCCCTGTGCCGTTGTTTTCGTTACGTTGCGGCGTCGAAGTTACCTGAAAATGGTCAAAATTCGTCGGTAAACGAAATTGGAGGCCAAGAATGCGAGATACAAGACGATATTAATCGTAGAGCATAAGAAAAAGAGTTTTTACTCAAGAAAATGTCATAAAACCTCGCCTATCTTTGAGTTTTAACGCATTTTGGCAGCGAAAATGAGCATAAACTACGTCAAGATGCTGCAATAAGACTAATTCATAAAAGATTCGAAGAAACGACAAAACAAACACTTTTTTATTAAAAATTACAGTCAAAAACAGTATTTTTTTCTAAAACAATGGTTAAAACTTATTGTGTGAAAAGCACGTTATTCCAGCGTTCGTAGTAGCGCGTCGTACTCGACATCCATTCCGGCCGGGATCCGTGCCGCCCCCGTCATAAACCCTTGAAAAACGAAGAAATAAACAATTCCTGAGTGCCTGTAGCCCTCTGGTGATATTTGGGATGAAAAATAACTTTTATAAAATTTTTGTATTTTCGACCCAAAAATTTGCCTAAGTCCGGGCCACATGTGTGGCTCGAGTCCAGTCCGGTACACTTGTGTGGCTCGCGTCCGGTCCGGGGTGGGACATGTGTGACACGGCTAACATGCGTGACACACATGTTTTTGGCCGTTCATGTGTGTCTCGCGGCCATTTTGGGCCCCGCTCATATGTGTCTCGCTTATAGAGTTCAAACACACGTGTGTCTCGGCTATTAAGCGAGACACAAATGAAACGTGCTGGCAGAGTTAAGATACACAAAGTACATCGCACCCACTACACACCGGCCAATATGTCGTTTCTCTTTGTGGGGCAATACGAAGAATCGGCGGTGAAGGATGCTATCGACGGGGTACGGCTATATATCCCATCAAAGATTTTCGAATTACGCCTCGCTACCAGATATGCACGCAGTCTCTGCTTTCAGATTTTGCGGAAATATAGAAAGTCGTCTGATCATCCCATCCGGCCCCGATTCACGACAGAGCGCAAGCCAGAAGAGTCTCCTCGAACAAGTCCAACGCGTTGTGTCTGGCAGCAAGACCTCATCAGTCAGCCGTACCTGGTACCTTTAACACGCGTTCCGCAGTTTTTTTTATTCAGGAAAGCACACCGGGACGGCGACCATTTGCAACGGCTTGGCGTTGGCGTATTGTGTGATGCTGTTGCACAGGAACTAATGGACGGTATCAAACAAAAGTCAAGCTAAAGATAAGTCTATTTACAGCTGGCGGTACCGATGGAAACGTCGGCACTAACCAGGTAAGCGAAACATTTGGAGCTACTATGCCAGTCTTTTAGTTATTTGGTCGCTTCAGCCTAGTCGTGGACTGCCAAGATGACGCAATCGCTCAAGTCACTGCCGCGTAAAATAGAAAACTTGATTCGCTATATATTTAATTAGGCTCCGCGGCCTCGGATTCCCCAAGATGGATGCGATCACCAAATGTATCGAGCCCTCGTCGTACGAATATGACCAAGAGGTGCTCGACTTATTATTACAATTAAAATACTGACGTTTAATATCCAGGACAGCCCACATGAGCGGCTCGTGAATACTGTGGCGAAGGGTATTTTGGAAGGATGGGATGACATGGCAATTTTGACATCTTTGGATGAGGTACTACCAAAAAAAATTTGAAAAGTTTTGCAGGCGCCATACTGGAGCGAGTTGGCGGCGAAACCAGAAGTGTGGTGGAAAGAGTTGTTTCAAAACACCTTCATGCGACTGACTTCCGTGATTGTCGTTGGAAAACCGGCAGGGCCCGGCCAGGTCAATCGCCTTTAAATTACTTTGCAAATCGCCACTCAACATACAGAGTGTCTAAAAAACGAACCATCTGGCATTTCGCCGTGTTACATCGAATCGATCCCAAAATTGGATGAGATGTGTACCAGACCCTAAATAACACCAATCCTGAGTTATAGCCCCCATAACTACAGTAGGTTTAGAGTTATAACGAAAATACTGTTTTCCCCAATTCTAAACTGTTTTTTCGGCTTCTTTTTGGACTTTGCATCGATTTGCATCGACGCCCGGCTACGTATCCCTAATTTTGCTTAAGAACTTCGCTAATTTTGCGTTGTAAAATCGCTTAAATCGAGGCTTAAATCGATTAATTTGAGTCCGGAAAAACATTTTTAGCTACAGAAGGCTTACCGAATCAATTAATGTTTAAGGGGTCTAATTCCACGGAAATCCTACGAAAATGAGAAAATAAAGTTTATTTTTTATAACTCGAGAAATACTATAGTTACGGGGCTATAAGTCAGGATTGTTGTTATTTAGGGTCTGTAAAAAAGTCTGGTCCAATATCGGGACCGATTGGATGTAACACGGCGAAATGCCAGACGGTTCGTTTTTGGTACGCCCTGTACATGAATCGATAGAGAAATGAAAATAATGGTGAGGTTTAAATGGCCGTTCGCGAGGGAGCCACAAACAACTACAAAAAACTACAAACTATTATCGCAAAAATTTAGGTATAGGCCGAAAAATAAAAATTATTCCCCCGCTAGCCGTTAACTGGCAGTCCCAAAAAATTCCCCAGAAATTGGGTTGTTCCGGTTGTGTCCTGCTCCCCTCACCGTCCTTCCAGAAGCTTCTACCGGCCGCGGTGGCTGCCCGACAGTTTTTTTCTATTTGGTAGTGGTGTCGAGGAGGGGAGGCCGGCCGCCAAGCTGAGACATTGTGTGTAAGGGATGCGCGAGGAGCACGAGCAGGGCGTGCAGGGCGCCAAGATGCGTGCTGGCGGCGAGGGAGCGTGTATTGTAGGGGGGCTACGGGTGGATACACCCTGACGGCGGAGGGGAAGAGGAGAAGGAGCAGCAGGGGGTCACACTCCTCCCTAACCTCTACCAAATACCCCCCAGGGCATATCCCCCACCACCATCACACACTCGCAATCGCCTTGGGTCAT
Source organism: Mesorhabditis sp. LJ9110 (assembly GCA_038088335.1). NCBI lineage: Eukaryota > Metazoa > Nematoda > Chromadorea > Rhabditida > Rhabditidae > Mesorhabditis > Mesorhabditis sp. LJ9110. The sequence goes on from JBBGBA010000183.1 coordinate 162,343, forward strand.
CGGCCCATTTGGATCACAGGGTAGCTACTTTTTGACGGATTTTTACGTTTTTGGCACTGAGCTGTTAGCGGGGGCCTTATAACCAAATATTAACCATTTTATAGCTCTTTAGACAGTTTTTAGATACAAAATGCACCAAAAAACTTTTTGGTCAAGAATGTATTTGAAATGACCAAAAGACAAGATTTCGATCTATAGAACGCCTAAAATATTTTTTTCTAACTTTCTAGCAGCCAAAAACTCACAAAAAAAACAAACAATAAAAAATACACCATTTTTATTGGCAGGTAGGTATAAACGTAAAAACAAAAATGAATTTGCCGATGTTAGCCCCCCGCTAACAGTCCAGTGCCGGTTTTCCGGGTTTTTGGGGCTTTAGAGCCCACAGATGCCCTTAAGACGACTCATAACTGGCCTAAAATTTTGTAATTTGCAATTTTGTGCTGAACAAGATAGTTACGAGCTGATTTTGAGCCGATTCACATCTTTAAAAAAACTAAGAAAATATCTAAATGGAAATTTCCTGGGCTTCGTGATGCAATTCCAATGTTGTTTGCTTGTTGTCTCTCTCTCATTTTCCAGATACCATTCTCCCTCCTTCTCCTTTTTACTTCCCGGTCATGCTCACCAAGGCAGTTCAGGTATCGGACCTTTTCCGATTTCATCTTTGGCTCCACCCCCGGTCTCTCTCACTCTCTCTCTCACACCAGCTGCCCATATAAAAATTGATGGTTAGGCTCGGCTCGCCGGTGCTTTATTGTGCTTCTGTGCTAACGTAACCGGTCTGACAAGGCGCTAGAAGCTGACTGTAAAGCATTTAGGCCCTCAAAACCTTACGGTGTAATCGGTATTGCAATGTACTGTCGGCCGCTAATAGTTGCTTTTTGAGATACCTTGGAGCTTGCAAGGTGTACTGCGTACTACTCTGTACTTTCCGCAACCTACCCTCCTGGCGGTATCCGGACGTCCGGAATAATGCGGTTCCACATTCGGCTTCCGCACACACATAGCTCCGTTCCACCGCTATCGACGCGACGCCCGCCATAGAAAAAAAAGGGGAAAAGAAAGGGGGAGATCGGGGGGTGATATGTGGGGGGCATCCTGACCGGTCTGGAGCCCGAGACTGCGTGGAGGTCCGCCTGTTCCAGCTGCAGCTCTCTCTCTGCCTCTCTCTCTGTCTCTCTCGCTCTCCCCTTGTCCCTTCCATTCTCTATCCATCGAGCTCCACTTGGAACTCCTTTCCTTACATTTTCCTGCTATGCGGTGGAAGCTGGATTTTTTGACCTTTCAAGCCCCTCTAAAAACTAAACAATTCTGCCAGGCTCTGCATCTCCAAAATGTCGACGCGACCAGACAAAATATAGCTTTTGACGTCGTTTCTAGGTTTTGATTTGAGCGAGCAATCAGCTAAGATGTATTTTGTAGCACTTGTGGCCCTTATTCCGTGAAAAATCCATCGTAATTTGGGGCAAAATCGATATAAATGTAGATTTTTTTGAAGTTTTTTGAGATGAGTTTCATAAAAATATTGTAATAGTAAGTATTTTCATAATATTTTAGTAAAATTTACTATATTTGTAGTGAAAAATGCACCAAGAGAACTTTCGTAAAAAAATCGGTTTTTTAGTATTTTTATCTAAGTTTGGAAATTTTTACGTTAAAAATGGCAAAACCCATTTAAAACGCCGTCCGCGAGTCACTCGAACAGTTCCCATTATAGCTTGGCACAGTTTTTTTCGACCCCATTTTTTGATGCCATCTGATAGAGCGTGGTCGAATTAGAGGAATCGCACTAATTTGGGATTTTTAAATTAGCATTTTCCTGGTTAAACAAGGCGTTAAAGTTGCCAACGTCGAAAATTTATCTTGACGACTACTTGACAGAATTGGCTGAAACTTTGTGACCAGGCCTAATTTGGGATGGGGATCATTTTTCTAATACATCGCGAAGCACGAAAATTAGCAGAACCTAGTTAATTGCATACCCAAAACAGTTTTTGCCGAATTTCCAATTAATGGCGAGTCGGCCGCAAGCTGGAATTAGGCTAGAAAGATGCGCAAAGTTTTTCTGCATCGATTGATGTATTATTTAGGTGGCGGCCAGGTCGCCGTTTTCAAGCGAGCTTTTATAGCTGAAAATGGTCTGAAAATCTGACTAAAATGGAAAATTTTGCGATTTTCTATTTTTTTGACCCACGAGATCACATTTAACGATCACGCTAAGATAAACGCAAAAATTGGCAAAAAGAAATTCGACATTTGAAGGGGTGCTTGTTTTGGGCGGGAATCGAACCCGGACCCTCCGCCTGGGAGCCCTGTGGCGCAGTGAGTAGAGCGTCGGCGTGCCAATCCAGGGCCGACGCCAGTTCAATCCCAGCTACCTCTCAGAAGCCGAATTTCTTTTTGCTCTTTTTTGCACTCGACTTGGCATGATTTCTTGATGCGCTTTCGTTTATCTTAGCGTGATCGTTAAATGTGATCCCGTGGGTCAAAACATAGAAAATCGCAAAATTTTCCATTTTAGTCAGATTTTCAGACCATTTTTCAGCTATAAAAAGCTCGCTGTGAGAAAACGGCGACCTGGCCGCCACCTAAATTTTGCGCATCTTTCTAGCCTAATTCCAGCTTGCGGCCAACTCGCCGTTAATTGGAAATTCGGCAAAAACTGTTTTGGGTATGCAATTTAACTAGGTTCTGCTAATTTTCGTGCTTCGCGATGTATTAGAAAAATGATCCCCATCCCAAATTAGGCCTAGTCACAAAGTTTCAGCCAATTCTGTCAAGTAGTCGTCAAGATAAATTTTCGACGTTGGCAACTTTAACGCCTTGTTTAACCAGGAAAATGCCCACCCCCCCCCGATATTGCGCTGGTGCCAAATTTTTTGATGATGATTGGCAAAATGCTTTTTGTGGCCACGGTTATACGAAAATTTAGTTAATTTATAGATTGCCCCCCACCCCGATAATGCAAAAGAACCAATTTCCGGCCGTAAGAAATCCCCCGAGGCCAATTACAGCCAGCCACGCGTTTATTTTGTGTGTTGCAAAAAGCCCCTGGCAACCGGGGGAACCTAGCTGTTTTTCCTCACCCAGAAAAAGTTGTGGTTGACCCGAGGGCCGGCCGGCCGATGGGAATGGGGGGATGGCCAGCTGGTGGTATGTATTGTTTAGTCCCGCTTCCTCAATGCTCTTTGCTCGCCCTCTGCACTCATAGATGCCCGTCCCCATTCCCCTGCCTCTCCCAAATTTGCCGCAACACGCGTCATTTGTTGCTTTTTGTAGTTGCAGCCGTAATTTACTACCCAGTTGTGCTTTGGAATTAGACTTAGACTTAGACCAGGGTTGAAAAGCCGCTTCGCGACTTTTCAACCCTGGCCCCGTCTAACCCGAGAATATTCTTCACTCTGCATACGTCTCTCGTATTCCTATGAGAAAAATGAAAAATTCCACGCTCTCGCGTTATATATAGGCTGCCGCCACTTCCGGCAGATGCTAATTTTTTCCTAACAAAGAAGGCTGTCGGATTTTTCAACAAAAACTCAATTTTAATGTCGAAAATAGCGTAATTTGCAAATCTGATATGTGTGCAGTCATCTCGGGGCCATTACGCACCTAATGACGTATCATACGTAGCCTAGGATCCTTCGCCTCTTGAGATATCCTCCGGACACGGTGACGGAAGTTGCATGCAAATGCACACACACACACACACACAGAAACTATTTTTTTATATATAGTAGGATTTCGGCGTAGGCTTTAGGCTGAGGCCTAGGCTTAAGCCTGGACTTAATTTGGGCTTAGGCTTAGGCCAGGCTTGTCCTCGGCTTACGCTTACGCTTAGGTTTTGGGTTAGACTTAGGTTAGGCTTAGGCTCGGACCCTGGCTTAGGCGTGGCTTTTTCATGCTTAAGCTTACAGCCTGCTTGTTAGGTCCAAGTCTGGATTAAGCTTGGGAGCAGGCTTAGGATTATGCGATTCATATTTCCGAAGCTTCTTTCGTTAATTGTTTTCTTGTGTATTGTTTTCGTCTAATGCCTTTCAAGTTTCACATTTCAGCCTCACAAGCCCAGATGCGGCTTTTGTTATGCCTGGCGTGCTTGGGCCTGGCCCAAGCCGACTTGTTCACCGCCATAGCCGACTTGCAGACGATGTTGGGTTGGTTTTTTTTTTATTCTAAAGGACTTCTTGAGTGAACCTTACATTTATGGCTACTTTTATTACGCTGAAAACCCGGTGGTTTCAGGCGCCGAGAAAAATATTGTGCCCGTCGTCAAGGAGTACATCGCCGCCGAGCAGGAACGCTTGGATCATCTTAAAAAGTTGGTGTGCCCCTTTATGACGATATTCTCCAAATCACAGATTTGCCGAAGAATACGTGACCCGAAATTCGGAGGCCCAGGAAACCGGACCGGAATTCGTGACCAATCCCATCAACGCCTTCCTTCTCATCAAGAGGCTGACGTCGGAGTGGAGACAGGTTTGGCTGATGAACTAATTTAATGATTGTATAACCTCACCCACGCGGTAACTCACCAAATTTACCAATTATCAATTTCCGGCTCTTTTGCATTATCGGGGGGTAGCCTTTTTCTTAGGACCCAATTTCCCTACTATAAAAAGGGGGAGGGTATCTAAACTATTTTTTTACGATTCTAAACTTACAAATCTCACAGATTTCATTAAAAATCCGGAAAAATAGTTCTTCCGACCGAAGTATTTACTTATACATTTTTTCTAAGATACTTATTTGTTTTTCTCCGCTTTCTTTTATTGTATTTTACAAGTCCGAGCTTTTTGCGCCTATCCACTCCATTTAAAAACTCAGCCTTCAAATTAAATTCTAGAATCCGTAGATTCTTACCTTTTCAGGTGGAAGACACGATGCGCAACAACAACGCCGACCGCTTCATCAAGAACATCACGGCGAGGAGGGAGGGCAATGAGGTAAGTGCCGCTAACTTTGATCGATTTTTCGCTTTGCTACCTCTTTTGAATGTTCGAAAACTTTACTCTGTTAATTCTGCTTTTAGAACCTTTTAAAATGTGCAGTTTAAACTGTCGTGTTTTCAGGTGAAATTCCCGGGAGAGGAAGATCTGTCTGGGGCGGCGATTGCGCTCTTGAGGCTCCAGGTAAATTTTAATAAACTTTCCTTTTAATAAAGGATTAAATAAAGCATATAAAAGCTTAATTAACCTCTTAAAGGACGTCTACAAGCTTGAGACGCATGACCTGGCCAACGGGTACATCCGCGGCGAGAAGGTCGGCCATCGGCTGAATGCGCACGACATTTTCGAGGTCGGTTTGGGATGCTTATCAGCATAAACTTGACTATTTGATTTGCGCTTTTCTTATGTTGTCATTTTCACGTTTTTAGGTTGGTCGCGCCGCCTACAACGCCAAAGATTACTACCACTGCCTGATGTGGATGCAGGAGGCGCTGAACAGGGTAAGTCGTGGATTTCCAGTTCAGATGGGGAAATGCCAAAATCCCGAAAATAATCTCGACAAGGAGAACCCCCGACATCTATAATCCCGACAAGCAAAATGCCGACAGCCATAATCCAGACAGGCCAAAATCCCAACAGCCAAAACCCCCGACAAGCAGAATCCCGACAGACTAGGACTAGACTAGCTGCTCAGAAGGAAACGATATTCAGACTATCGTCATGAACCTGTCGGCATTTTAGCTGTCGAAATTTGAACTGTCGGTATTATCGCTAAAACCCGTTTCAAACCCCCATTTTCCAGCTAGAAAACGAGCATCCGCCTTCAATCGCCGAGGCCGAGATCCTGGAATACTTGGCGTATTCGCTCTACCAACAAGGCAACGTCAGACGGGCTCTTTCGATGACGAAGCGGCTATTCGCCATCGCTCCCCATCATCCTCGGGCCAGAGGTGCGGTTTGTAGCTTGTAGTTTGCGTTTGAAAACTGAGGAAAAGCTCTATAAAACTTTAGAAGAGGCTCGAAGACGCATTAGCATTATTTTTTGGAAAAAACCCCAACCAGCCGAAGCCGAACATAAGCCTATGCCTAAGCCTAAGCTTATCCTAAGCCAAAGCCTATGCCTAATCCTAAGGTCTGACCTCTCTTATCGCTCTATCTTTAAGAAAAAGAAAGCCACCGCCGCAAATAGTGTTTTTCAGCGTCGAATGGGACGGAATTCCGGAACGCGACGCCTACGAAGCCCTGTGTCGCGGCGAAGAAACCCCCCTCACCCCCACACAAATACGGAAACTCTACTGCTACTTGAAGGTAGGAAAACGATACGCTACCCCTGACGCCCGATTCTAGATGGACCGCCCGTTCCTCCGGTTGGCCCCGATCAAAGTCGAAATTATTCGGCACGACCCGCTGGCCGTCCTCTTCAAGGGGGTCATCCACGACAGCGAGATTGCCGTCATTCAGGAGCTCGCCAAGCCGAAGGTGTGTTTCTGGCTTTATTTTTTTTAGTACACAAAAAATAGAGCAGACGCTACTTAACATTGCCCTATTTTTAACTTGCCGCAACTTGGTGATTTTTTAGCTTAAACGCGCCACCGTCCAAAACGCCATCACCGGTGAGCTCGAGCACGCGTCGTACCGCATCTCCAAAAGGTAGTCGATCTAAAAATTGCCTTATCATCTCAATCCTTAGCGCCTGGCTCAAGGAGCACGAGCACGAGGTGGTCGCCCGCGTCAACCGAAGAATCGGCGACATGACCAACTTGAACCAGGACACATCGGAAGACCTACAGATCGCCAATTACGGCCTGGGCGGACACTACGATCCTCATTACGACTTCGCTAGGGTGCATCTTAGGAGAAAAAATGTAGCCTAAAGATTTTAATGGCCTGAAAATCAGCCGAAAATCCTGTATTGTTACAGAAAGAGGAGAAGAACGCCTTCAAGTCGCTCGGCACGGGCAACCGCATCGCCACGGTGTTGTTCTACGTAAGTTTACTGAATAAACTGGTCGAGATACCTAAATAATCGTTAGAATCAAGATTATAATTTTTCTTTTAATCCATACTGTTAACCAAAAATACCTTCAGATGTCGCAACCCGAACTCGGCGGCGCCACCGTCTTCAACAAGTTGGGCAACGCCCTCTTCCCCAGCGTCCACGATGCGCTTTTCTGGTGAGTAGATCTGTTATAATTACGGCTATATACATAGAAGATGTTACACTTGACAATTCCATCGCCCAATTGCAGGTACAACCTCAAGCGCAACGGTGACGGCGATCTACGCACCCGACACGCCGCCTGCCCCGTGCTGCTCGGCGTCAAATGGGTACGTTTATGCCAGGAAAAAGCCATAAAAACACTGTGTATAAAACGCAAGACCTATAAAAATTTGCGGTACCGGACTCTTAGCGGGGGTATTGATTGCTAAGAAAAATCCATTCTTAAAAAAACCAAAAATTATTTTAAAACCGTGATAAATTGCCAAATTTTGTTTCGGCCTCAACTTTGATATTTTTAATTTTTTTGATCGGTTCTCAGTGGATTTTAATTGTTAGGAAGTTGTAAAACTTCGAAAAACATGAAAAGTTTGGTCTTATTTGGTCTACCTACATACGTCTGTGAGCTAGAAATCAAAAATTTTCGATCTACAGAATTTTTACGCCTTTTTGTATCCAAAAACCGTGTAAAATGCAATATAAATCGTTTATAACGCGTTATAAAGCCGTACGAGATTCCTGGAAAACCTGAATCCGCTGAAAATCCCCCGTTAAGAGACCAGTGCCAACTTCGCTACCTAATCGGAAAGCCAAAAAACGGAGGCTTATTGAATCTCTCTTCAGGTGTCAAACAAATGGATCCACGAGCGCGGCCAGGAGTTCACACGCCCCTGCGGACTTGATGAGAACGTTTACGAACACTTTGTCGGAGATCTGAGGCCACGACACGAAAAGCACTAGCCTCAATGCGCTCCCCTTAATTTATCTCGATTTTCGGGTCCTTTTCCCTCTGCCCTCTTGTCCTTTTGGACGTCTTGCCAAACCCACTATTTTTACGGTTAAGCGGTTTCTTGTGTGTTTTTTTTTCTTCTGTTGATACCCTGCCTTCTGGTCGTACCAGCCCATGTTCTGCATATCTGCCTCCGGATGGTGCCTCGATTTTCCGCAATTTGTGATATTTTTCCATCGTACCTTGTAGTAAACGTATTCCAGTAGGCTACCATAACGCAAACCACGTGCACAGACTTGACAAAACACGTTTACCTTACAAAGGTTACAGTATTCAAAGTTTTCAAACCGTTTGACTTGATATATCGGGCCATCGAACACGTTCCCATTCCACCAGGAATTAATGAACCTTATTTTACGCGACTTTTGGCTCTCTAGGGTACTGTAGACGAACGTCACACTCCATATCACGTTCCACTGGCCTGCCAATGATGCCCTCAGCTGCCCCAACCCGACCCCTATCAGCAGTTTAGTTTTAATCAGCGTATTCTGGAGGGTCGCGTAGCCCTTTGCCGGTGAATTTTTCGCTTTTTTTCGCTGCCGCCCATATACTCTCGGATCGACGGCTCAAAAGGACGCGCGCTATCGCGTTGCGGCCATCGTCGTCCAGTTACGATATCCCGTCACTGTCCCGGAGTTCTCTTTGACACAAAAAGGAAGCGGTAATAAAAAGTAGTGTTTCCGAAAACTTTGTCAGCTCAAACGGCTTCTTTATTCCAGCTTGTAGAAAACCATAGGTAATCGAAGTATAGCGAGCGAGCGAGTACATTAAAATACACATGACAACGAGATGAAATGCTTAGACTTTAATGGGCTTTAATGTGGCGGCGTTTCGGCTTGCTGTTTTTGGTAGGCGGGCGGGGCGACCTTCGTTCACTAGGCTCGACGGCGCCTGCGTCTTTCCTGGAACGTCGAAGATAAAATACCATTTTGCGTGGTAATGCCTAGAGTTCTTAATTTTCGCTAGCAGCGCCGCGGTTTTCCGGGGGTGTTTCTCAGTCGTGGTAAATGCGGAGGCAAACGTCCCAGTCTCGACCGCGACCGCGCCAAATTTTGGTCGTTTACACGCGTTCTAAGGCCTATGAGACCGCCCGTCCATACAAGCGCGCTGCGGGACCACAGGCGTCATTTAGTGTGCCGCGGAACGGGCGTTCGGAATTTCGGATTTTTGCGCATATCCGTGTGCGGGACCGAGACCGCCCGCCAGAGGGTTCAATTCCCCCGGCAGGGTCAGCGCTGAACCGCCGCGTAGCGGGGGATGAGCGCTGGTCTCTGTTTATTTGATGTTTTCCGTCGTCGAAATGTTGCCCCCACCGGCTGCGCATCGGGCGGATCGGCTTGCGCATTGGGCTGATCGGCTTGCGCGTCGTGAGGGGCGCGGGCATGCACGTCGTGCCGGGGCTGTTGCAGAATCTGGGCCAACTCGACGGGCTGCACCTACAAGGCGACGTTCATGATCATGAAAAATGTGGAATTTACCTGACAGGCGAAACGATCATCGGCCTGACCGTCTTCGCCATTAGCCGGCGCTTCACCAACAGCGTCACGGTCTGGCGGGCGGGGATGGTGATTGACCGCGTTCCGGATCTGCAAAAATATGTACGGAAGAAATGTGGGTATTTTCGCTACTAAATTTGTAAAACTTTTGTGAAATTTTCGACCATCCTCATTGCTAGGAGTCAATTAGTATGCGCCGGAAATGGGGGCAGCCTATAAAAGTGGGAAGGAGGCGTTCTCCAGTTTTTTTCATAAAATTGGGGAAGCAATACAAAAATCGTAGAACATGCGCACGTACGCAAGAGAAATCTCCAGACGTGACCAGAGCCGGAAAACCGCGAAGCGATTTTTCAACCGTGCTTGGAAGATTAAGTTGGTCTTTACCAGCTGGATGACACGAGGCTGGAACGCGCCTTCGTCGCGTCCGCGGTGAGCATCTTCCGCGTGGGCGCCGACAACTTCACCATTGGGAACCTGCAAAATATGCTTATAGAGAAACTTTCCCACGCCGCTCCTCGATTCGAGCTATTGCCGATGAACGGATCCACATTTTCACCCGCCTGCTGCTCGTGAAGCCCAGCCGCTTCACCTCCAAGGCGCCGCACCCGGATGTTCGGCGAGTCAGGCCTCATCACTCGCCAGCCCTGCTAAAAAAGCACAATAGTGTGAAATCTATCAAATTTAATGTATTCTGAAAAAAAATTTGTCTGTTAGAAAGTCATATAAAATATTTTGACCTTTTTTACTCATTTTGCGTACATTTTGGGCCAGAAAGTTCAAAATTTTTTAATCCATTTCGATAATTTTTATGCGCATTTTCTATCCAAAACTCGCAAAAAGCTATGAAACTGTTTATATTTCGTCAAACGTGGTTTTGGGCGCTTCTGATCCGGCTGGAAAACCTTCCATCCAATTCTACCAGCTGTTGATAGGTCAAAAGCGATACTGACTTCTTGTGCAGCTGGGGAGCGGCGAGCAGGAGGCTGAGCTTGGGCAAGGGGCGGAGCGCGAGCTGCCGGCACGTCAGCAAGGACGTCTTCATCCTGTAAAAGGGGATACAGAGGAGACGGAGAATTGTGAAAAAGCAGTCGCCAAATGAAACAAGGATTCCTACCGGCTGCCCGGCGTTGTGCCCAGGGCGCGGCGAGATAGGCGAGACCTGAAACAAGCGGTTGGAAGCGAGTCGTTTTTTAGTGCGAATCGAGTTTTTGCCTAGTTCAATCAGATCTTGACCGGCCGGATCAGGCTTATAGACCGCTAAAAAGGGGCACCGCAAAAAATAGTACCGTTGGCGAAGTGGCGGCAGTGAGTGGCGATGGCGAGCGGCTCTAAATGCGCCATATATAGAAATAGTGCTTCACTGAAATCTAAATATTACATAAATATGAAATATGAAATACACTAAATATGACAACTAATCTTTTACTGAAACCACGATATCTTTTCCATGGTAAATCAAGTTAACACTCTAAAACCTGTAAAATGTCAGGTTAAAACTCCGATCGAAAATTTGGTAGTTGCGCGATATGTTAATTTTTTTTAATCGCAAGGGCTAAGAAAAGGAAGCAAACCTATAATGTTTTGTGTTTTGAAACTACGTTGCCCGACGTCCAACACGTTAAACCATACTCGCGGAGGCGGACGCTGCTGTTGGCGCTGGCGCGGGAACGGCGTGGGGGGAGTGGGTGCGCGGCTGGCCTGGAAGCGTCGAAGCTCATATTCAAAGTCTTTGATTGACGTTTTTTAGTTCCGATGAATTCGAAATAACCCCAAATTTCTAAAAAAATATACCGGAGAGACGGCACGCTGGAAAGGCGGCAGCCGGTCCAGCCAGCGCTGCCCCTTTCGCAACTTCAGGGCCTTTTTGGCACGGTTCAACTAAAAGCAAGATTTTGGCGTATTGCCCGCAACGCTACCTCGATCTCAGCTTCCACGGCTTCTTGTTCCACCTGTCGCGTTTTTTGCACGGACAGGTCGACCTGCAATAAATAAGAATTGAGCGTGCAAGAAACCCAATTTTCTCTCAGAAAAAAGTAAGCGTGACTACTACCACTATAAATGAAGCTTGCACTTATCCGCCCCGTTTAATAACACTCAGCGACCTGGCGTTCCCACCCCACCTTCTCGTTGTACGATACCAAGGTGCTGCGCAGTTTGTCGATGATCTTGATCAGCCTGTTCGCGTGCTCTTTGCTGGTGTCGCAGCTCTGAAACAAGTTTCCAATTAATTGGAAATTAACTTTCGAAATATCTATTTTTAGCGCGCCCTAGAAAGCTCGGTCCGCAAGGGTGACCAACGTAGAAATTCGAACCCATACGTTCGTCACCTTTGCGAACCCAACCCCCATCTTCAACTCACCGCCATCATCATCTCGTGCGTGGGCAGCACGTCTCCCTCCAGTACTCGGTCCCGCTCCGCGGCACGGAGGATTGCCTGGAAAGACTCATTTTCGACTTCTGTACGCAAAAGGGCTACCTTGGGAGTCTCGTCCTGGAATCGCAGATAGTCGACGTGCGGCCGAACGGCTGCAAACGAAAGCATTGGCGCCGCCGCGGATGGAGATTTTGCCGGTTTTTTAGGACGTACCTTTGTGACGGATGTCCAGGTAGTGGCCGGTTCGCTCGTGTTGTTTGTAGAACTCGGCATGTTCCTCAGCCTGCAGATAAACGGATATCCGAAAGCCGCTGATATATACCGTGCCCTTCCTGTCCGCCGCGTCTTTGTAGACGAGCTTCGACACCTGGTCTGTCCGCCAGGCCTAACAAATTTGCTTTTGACTCTTTAGAATCTGTGCAGGCGCCGGATTGAGGTAAAGTTCGAGCCGCAAAAAGTGACAGGTTGGGGGTTCCTGAACCCTGAAGCTCTAGCACGCCGTCCCCCAGACAAATCCGACGATCTAATTGACAAAGTTGCATGAAGCACAACATTAAAAAGGACAGGACAAAAATTATATTTTCGATACCCTGCTAACTAACAGAATAAACGATCACTATCGCCCACCATCTCCAGGAATTGGCCCATTTTGTCGTGCTGCTTCGTGAAGAGGAGCATCGTCTCGTTCATGTCGACGATCACATCGAGTGCGATTTGGGGTCGCTGAAATTATCAAATTGGTCTTGTCCGACAAGGGGGTTTTGCCGATGGAGACGCAGTGCTATATAAAAGCATTTCGACGGCTGCCAGAAGAAGAGCAACCACCAGGAAAAATTACGCACCATTTGGCCGATGTTCAGAATGTACGTCTAGTGGACGGGCTTCAGACTGGGGTTAGCCGCGTTGACGAGCAGCACAGTATCCAGCAACAAACCGGAAATAATCTACAAAATGTCCCGAATCGGGCCGCCAAAAATAAATTACCGGCAACGAGGAGCGGTCGCACCAGTTGTGGCCAGGTGCAAAAACACGAAAATCAGAATCTTCGAATCCCTCGAAGAATCGTTTTTAATTTTTCATATTATGCTAATTAGCACTTTGTTCTGAAGTATTCACAAAAGTGATCAGAACTTGGAATTTGACAATTTTGTATGCATAGCACGTTTACTGTTTTAAAAAACGAAAACGTTTTCTGTATTTGCCCCGTTTCCAAAATGACGTACGATGCAAAACAACATCAGCCCTGTGTGCTAGGGAGCGGTGCGTAGCTTTAGTGTTATTTCTATAGAAACTTTTTCCTCTTTTTTTATCACGGCGAGAATCGATCGATGATCAGTACCTTGAAACCCGAAGTCCCTTTGAAGTGTCCGTCCTATTTCCGGTAATCCGGCCATTTTGTTTTATGACCTGTCCGTGGGTGCCTCATTTTGACGCCCCATAAAAAGTCTCCGTTTTTGGCATATTCGAAACCAGCGGACGTTTTTCAGCAATTCGCTTGCTGCAGGAATTCCCAGGCGGCTATTCTCAAACATTATCGAAAATCAATTTTACTTGGGAATCGCTGGGTCTGGACGACCCACTGGGTATCTCGGAACCTCGCGTTAATTCCCCATCGACCCTTGCAAATAACCACCTAGCCCTTTCAATGTTTTCTTCGAAGAAATACGCAAATTTTCCAATGCTGGCTCCTTTATCAAGTTTTCCTTGGCGTGACGTATTCTGAGGAAATCTTATCTTGCCAGACTGGCGGGTTACTTCTTTGGGCTTACTTTTCCAAGCTCTGCCGGGTGCAGGATTGCTGGGTTTTTGGGAGTAAGTTTACATCTGGGTATTAACATACAGTAATTTGAGATATTCCCGCCTAAGAAAATAGTTTTCCATTGAACTTGTGTTTCGTTTACACTCTTCATTTTTGTAGATCTATCTCCCCGATACCGACTTTCGATCCGTAATTTTTTTTGAACTGCTGCTCTATTTTCCGTTGTTCGACTTTCTAAAACATATTTTACAGTCTCTAATTCCTTTTTTTAGGATAATGGGAAACCCGTCACGCCAGCGTCGACCGCCCTGGAATGGGCGACCGAAGCAAACCTCGAAGAGGCAAGGCTCCAACCAGCCTTCATCCACCAATGCGAATGGTTCGTTTTATTTAGGTCGAATAACCTTTCTTTCTTTCTTTTTTTCAGCGACCCCGCCCGTTCCCCCGCCGGCTGGTGTGAAAGTGCCAATGGTGAAAGAACAGGTGCTGAGGCTGATTCAACCACGTGTACCTCTTGATACACGCGCGGAGATACTCTCTGGCATTAATGCTCTCGTCGATGCGCAAGAAGACTATTTGAAGAGGAACATGCTGCGACAGGACCTCTACTCGGGTAATTTTTATTAACGTTGTTTTAATCGTGTTTGCCTTTTTATTATTAGTTGTCTCCTTTTAGTTACGCATCTGCGGGAGGCCATGGAGCGCTGTCAGCACGAGGCGCGTGGCCTACACGCCTCATCAGCTACCGGTGGAAATCCGAAAGTTCCGCAATTCTGAAGCCAACGATCTGGCGCTTCGTGAGGGTGACAGCGGCTCGTCTCCACTCAACATCTTCATCGCCGCTTTTCAAAAAGCGCGCGGCCACAAGTTCGACATGAGACTGGTATACACTCACCTTTTTTCCACAATTTTTTTTTCTAGCTCGAATTCCTGCAATCGCTCGCTGACGGCACCAAGCCCATGGAGAGGGATTGGGTGATCAGCTTCGGCCCGAAGAGTCCGCGCAAGCAGCTATCCGGAACGGCCTCAAGTCAGACAGACTTTTGTAACTTTCATTGTCTATTTTCAGCACTTGAAGTTGCCACGACGACCGATAGTCAAGATCCGCTCACCAACCGGCCGGAGCTGGGCTCGCTCGCCGATTCTCCAGGCCAAAGTGATGAGTTAGTTTTGGCTAGAAGCTTGGTGTTTTTGTTTCGGTTATTTTGCTGTGACATATGGAAGTATTTCAGGGAAGTGAGCCATCACCATCAAGCCCGTGGTCTCCTGAAACCGGCGGCGCCACTCGGCAACCCAATTCCGCGACGGCCCCGTTCGTTGTCTCGGATGCGTTCTGCACGTACCTCTTCATACGATGTAAGTTTACTTTTTCTACGCTAGTAACCCTCTGCTCAGCTTGGCGTCGTCTCGTCGAGGTCCAGTCGTGGCCTGGAGCTAGAAGTGGCCCCAGTGGGAAACGGCAATGATGGCGAGGAAGCGACAACATCTGACGAGCGCAGCCGCAACCCACAGCGCCCGAGACTGCCACCAATAGTATGGTTACAAAACTAGCTTTATGTTCGTTTCTAGAACCGGCATGCTCCTGACGCCCCTCCACCGCCGTTCACCAAGCCCATGGCGCGCATATCGGCGCTACCAGCAGTGGTAAATTTTCACTATATTTGGAGATCAAAATTTAGAAAGCTGCACCAGTTCCGTCGCCACTTGCCCGTACCCCAGCCGTGACCCAACCACCACCACCGGCGCCTCCGTTGCCAGCGAACCTCCTGCGCCACCTCTCCCACCGAGTCTGCTAGCGCCCGGCTCTTCTGCGCCTCCGCCAGCACCACCATTGCCACCGGGTGGTCTTCTCCCCGCCGCGCTTGCTTCACCAGCTGGTTTGGTTTTTCGGTATCATGATTGACGTTTTTACAGGCTCCGCTCCCCCTCCGCCTCCTCCTGGTCCACCACCATGTCTGCTGCCCGGGTCGGCTCGTGCCGTCCCTCCGCCACCACCGCTCCCGAAGCTCCTCCTGGCGCCTGCGGCTGCCAATAGTGCCCAACTTTCCCCGGGCCCAGGTGTTCAGTCGCCATCTGGTAGTAAACCTCTTTTTTACTTTCAATTATTTTTTAGGCCGCTTCACCCCCGCGCACGTCACCAAATCAACGGAGAGCTGGCGAAAGGATCGAAAGACGAGCATGCTGCGATCGGCCGACTGGGTCGAAGGCTATGCTATTCAGAGTTTGTTGATGGTTCTTTGATTATTTATGTTGTTTTTTAGACGAATCAACGATCTGGAACGACCCAGAGCTCTCGCGGCCCGACTTCAGTGAGGCCGAGCAAAAGGAGGCAAGTGTTGACTGTTGACTTTTGAAGTTAGTGTTTCAGCTTCTTTGCGCGTTCGAAATGGTTGACAAGGCCCCGCATCGGAAGACAGGCACCATCCAAATGGCCTTTCCCGCCTCACCGCTGCTCAAAACGCCCGTCTCGGCCCGCGCTGGAGTGCCGGTAGCGTTTTTACATACCGTTACATTCTAATAAGTGTTTAGGCTTCGCCGGCGATGTCTGCTAAGCGGAAGCCTATCCTCGATGACCGTCAAGCTATGCAGATAGCGTTCCCGCTAAAGACGTATGTTTTGTTTATGCCAACCTGTTAGGTTTCGCATTCACGGCTGATCCAATTTTCATGTTTAGTCAACTCCGAGGCTCGACGGTAGATGCGTGGATAGAACGGGTCAAAGCCTCTGACGGCCAGCTCAATATCGACACCCTGGCCGCCCTCATCAAGGCATGGCCTACGGACACGCAGGTCAGCACCTAGTATCCTGGAGGCATTATTTTCTTTCAGTTGCTCGCCTTCGAAAAAGTGGAGCGCGAAGACCTACATGGCAACGAAGATCTCTTCTGCTGGGAAGTGTCTCGTCAAAAGAACCTCAAGCCCCGCTGTCAGCTAATCGTGGCCGTGGCCGACTATGAAGAAAAGGTTGTTACTTTCTGCGCTTCTCTAAACAGTTGTTCCTCAGATCCGTCTCCTCTCCAATGCAACCGATGAGCTGGAAAAGGCAGTGGCTGGCTCACAAAGCGAGGCCATCAAGCAGCTTCTGACGAAATGCCTCAACTACGGAAACTTCTTGAACCAGGTCTGGTTATTAGAAACATTTGTTTACGTGATTTTTCTAGGGCTCAACGCTAGCCAACCGTGCCGGCTACCGGCTCACCGCCCTAAAGTCGATCCTCGAATTCAAGAATCAACGCGGCCGCACTATCGTCTCCATAATCGCAGAGCACACGTCGTTCGAGGTGGCCGAGCTGGAGGGCCTGGCCAAGGATCTGCTTGTCAAGTGAGGACTTTTGAGCTTTTTCTGGATGAGCTTTTCTTTGTAGGGCCGACCTGAAGGAATCAGAGGACCAGGCGAAGAAATGGCGCATGGAGCTGACTGCACATCTGCGACTGGTAAGTTTTTGTGGCGAATCTTTACTACTTTTTTCTTCAGCTCGAAAAGACGACGGACACCGAGCTGCAGGAGCGATTCACCGCTCGCCTGAAGGCTTTTAGCGAGGAATTGGACGATGTGGTGCGAAGACTAGCGGAGTTGCGCGCCCGCGAGAAGGAGCTGCTAACGTAACGTTTTCCCCGAGCTTGCGCTTAATTTTTATTTCAGCTACTTCTGCGCGATGAAGATGTCCATTGAGAAGATGTTCGGCTGCTTGGCCGAATGCGTGACGCTTTGGGTGGCTGCGATAAAGGTATGGGAAAACATTTTTGGCCCTTGAAATTTGCATGACGATTTTCTTTGCAATGGTTGTGTTTTAGCAACTAGCCGCTGATCGGCAACGCGAAGAGAAGGAGGAGAAGCGCCGCCAGTACGCCGCCACGCACCTGCCTAGCCCAAAACCGGTTCGTTTTCAGCATCGGTCCCGAACTTTATCCTTTTGTAGAAACGGTCAACCACCACCGATGAGCTCGCCAGCCCTCGCGATCAGATGCTGGCCGAACTGAAGCAGCGCGCCGGCCTTCTCAACGAATAGTTCAAGCCGACTCCTGCCCACGCACCCTTCGCTCTTTTTATGCCCCCCATATTTATACAGTACTCGTCATTTGTTCAATTTTGTTTTACCCTTTGCCCGCTGACATACTGATGCAGAACGATCTCTGCCTTGTGACTTCGTCTGACCGTGTCGTGCTCTCACCTACGGGTTTCCGGCAGTTGCCGTCTGATGTGATGAAGCTTCATAATAATTATACTGGTTTCGCCTTGCCCCCCGCATATTGATCCGTTGCACTGCCTCGTCTATTTATTTTCATCCCGTCTGCCGAATAAATGGCTTTTGATCAGCACTATTGGTGAGAAGGTTTCGTATAACGGGAACCCTACAACTTGACTAGCCCTTTAGCCGGTGGCTTTTGCCAACAATTGGCCTAGTTATTTTCGCCGAATGGCTGCCATGGTACCCAAAGGCTTACTTGCACCCTGCTTCTAGCTCTCACACTCTCTCTCTCTCTCTCACCTGCCTTTCCATCACCAAAAGAAAAATAAAAAAGCCTGTGAATGGCCGGGTGATCGATGCCCAGATGCTTCTTCTCCCATTTCCTCGCCAACCATTCTCTCCCTATTTTCGATTTTCGATGCTGTTCCCCTTGTCTACATAGCAGCTCTGATTCAAAGGTCATCCCGGTTTCGCAACAAACCAGCAGCTTACGCGCCAATCCACTTCACATTCGTATCGTGTACCATCGATACGTATCGCAAATTGTGCGTTGATGATGCGAAACCCCCTTAAAAATTAAAATGGGGCGCAGATGCGGTTTTTTGCCGTCCTAAAATGCTGTGCATTAATGGTACAAGCTTGGGTGAGGGTCCTTCTAGAAATTATTTAGGCGCACTTTTTTCAATTTACCCTATGGGATTGTTTTTGCAGCTGGGTTTACGGTAACTAATGGCGTCTTGAGGATCCCAATTCTTTAATTCTGCGGATTAAAGGGACAGGAAGGGGTCGGGTCCGGTTGGTAAGCACTTTTTTTTTGACAGTCTCCAGCGGTTGCTCCCCTTAGTTTTCCTTCGAAAGCGCTTTTTTAAAAGTCAAGCCAATTCCGCAAAAATCTTATTAGAACCCCGAGAAAATCTAAAAACTCCTAACGAATGGCCCATTTTCATACCCCTTTAGTCAGACACTCCGCACCGAATTTTTTTCCGCCCCAGAATCGAACCAGGCCATTCCCACCATATCCCGCTCTCCCTAGCTCTCTCGCTCTCGATAACTCCTTCTCTCTCCATCTCTCGCTCTCTCCCTTTCACTATTTGGTGGGGGGCACATCTATAGCATAGGGGCTCTCGGTCCCCCCCCCCCTTTGAAAATCGATATTCCCCTACGGTGTGTCTCCCCACACAAACAGGAGAAGGTCCCGCCACGACTCTCCATCTCTAGCCCCTCTCTATCTCTCACCCACCCTCCCCTCTCTCTCCATCTCTCGCCCCTCTCAACCCTTCTCGCTCTCTATCTCTCGCCCTCTCTCCCCTTCGCTCGCCCAGTGAAATCAGCATCGAGGCTCCGCATCAGCTGCCCATTCCCCACCCTACACCCGGCGACCATGGGCTCGTTCCAACCGTCTTTTGCAGCTGAAGCCGTTGGTCGACTTTGTTTTTGGATTTGGCCGAGTTCGAAGAATTTTCGATGATTTTGAATTGGCTTTACGGCTTTTTTAAGGTACTCTTCTGTTCGCCTTTTGGTGTTGGGCGAAAATCAGCTAGACATGATTTCCTTTGAGCATTCGCTTTGAACCCAATTCGATAGTTTCGTCGATTTATGGCAACAGTCGCAAAGATTGCGTAATGAAATGCGAATTGTTTGTCTCCAGAAAAGTGCAAAACTACCGCCTTGCCATTCCCTTCAATTCGATGCAACCTTCATTTTTGGGCTTTTTGCGAAGCCATTCCCTGCCTTTGTGAATCCTAGGTTCTAAACCTTAAAAACCTATGCTTCACAATTTTTTGAAAATCTAGAAATCGGCACGTTGTCAAGTTTCTTTAGTCCAAACCCCCTGTAAAATCGAGAAAAAAAATATCGCTACCCTCACCGTTTAGCAACATTTTGATTGACTTCCTCCGCGCCGGGGTTCCCGCGTTTTTCTACTCTCTCTTTCTCTCCCTCCTTCTCTCTCTCTTTCTCTCTTTGCCCCCCTTGGTCGGCCCTGGGTGCTTTTTCCGACGCAAAAATCGATATGACCGACCGATCGAATCACAAACGTTTAGTGACATTTTCTGGGGGAAGCTACGGTAGTCAATCAGATTTGTTTTGTTGTTTTTACAAAAAACTCACAGATTCCGAACTTTCTAGTCCTACTGTATGTTCCCGTACTAAAATCCGTTGTTTTAAATGTGTCAAGGAGCGTGGAAGATACCTATAGGTATTTATTGAACCCGATATTTGATTGAGAATGTAGCAATCTCTGCCAATCAGACTTTGGAAATACTCATAGCAGAAAGTGGCGAGCTTACAGCTCTTTCGAGATCCCACTTTTAAAGGGACGGTGCCACCGGAAAGTGATTAGAAGTTTTTAGAACTATGAGAGGTCGAGATCTTGCCCCGATATCAAGAATCGACGGTACCTCTCCCGGGTCACTTTAGTGTGGTATAGCCTGCTAGCCTACAAACTACAATTATCGACTACGCGCCATTTCTATCGACGGTACACAGAGGCCACGTACTGATTAAATTTTTAATTTCGAAAATTTTCTTTTAATTTTAGTTTTTCTTTTGTTTTGGCGCTTTGGCATAACGCCGGGAAAAGACTTTACCTTTTGTCAGTTTCTTAAAAGCCATAGATTTTTGGAATCCAGGCCGATATATTTTAGCTATATTTTTGATCCGCCGATACCGCTGAGAAGGCCAACGATAGATCCCCCAAAACTGGCAATTCTGGCATTCCCTAATCGCTAGCTACAAAAATTTCGCCCACCCTTGTCGCGCACGCGTTCCAATTTTGCCGGCGGCTGGCACTAAATGTGCGCGCTCCCCGGCCTCCCCGCTGCTCCCGGATCCACGTCGTCGTCGGCGTGCGTGGCCTGGATAGGCTCGAGCTTACTGCCTAGGCTTTGGTCGCGCGCGACGTCGCGCCGCGGCCTTCCCGCGACCGGGCTCGAACCTTCCGGCTGTCTACGTTTCTGGACGGGCGGTCATCGGCCGGGCACCCGTCTCGCCGCTCGGACAGAACCCTTTCCCGCCCACTTTGATCGCGCGCGAACGCCGCACACGACGCCGCGCGACGCCGCCCCGCGGCAGAATGTAAATTCTCAAATAAGTCACTTTATTGATTGGCACGTACGGGGTGAAGTGCGGATTCACGATTCTCGAATTTTCATATTCCGAGCGGCCAAAACCCCGAACCCGAGATACCCGTCGTAATCGACTGTGCGGTAGGGGGATTTTGAAAAATTTTCTTGTTTTCGAGTGCAGAATTCTTGTCGTTTTTGTTTTCCAATTTGTTCTAAACTATGTCACCAAAGCTCAAACGCATTAATTGATTATTTTCCAGATGGTTTCCACGTGCGAAACATCCCCTCAAACCACCAACGGTGAAAATGAGCCCAAAAAACAGGAGATTCTGGTAGCGTTCTGTTTTCAAATCGAAAATTTTCATTTTCTAGGATCTCGACGACGAAGGGGAGAACGAGGGTCTGCTTATTGACGAAGACGAACCAACCACCTCTAATGACGGTCAGGACATCGTCGAAAAGCCCGAGTTGATTGCAAATGGAAAGCATACAGGTTGCCATTTCTTCTTCTTTTCGATTAGGAGCGCTGTGGTACATAAATTTCAAGTATTACGTCCGAATTTTTAGATTCCCATGACGAAGAAAACGGGAACGATGCTGTAGAAAGTATCGGAGAGGCGCCCACGAACGGTGTAAAGCGGAAATTTTCGGACGATGATGATGTGGTACGGCATCTGACGGTTGTAGATTATTTTTTTTAGTTGGTGTTGTCGGATAGTGAGGAAGCCAGCCAGAAGCCGCCTGCAAAGCAGCCGAAAGTGGGCGAAGATGTGAAGTCTCAAGCTAGCCCGGTGCCCGATGATCCAACAACCGCCGAGGCTGCTTCAGTGAGTGTTTTTCTTTGCATCTATAGACCTTGCAAGCTGGCAAGCGAATGGATAAGTCGTCGCCACATTTAAAGTGTTGTTTTGCAGAAAGACTGTAGCCCAGCGCCCAAGCTCGAAAGTGCCGCCGACGAAAAACCGAAAACGGAGCCGCAATTGACGAGCAGCGAGGCATTATTAAATCGTATCGTCGAATATGTTGATGAGGTATGGATCTTTTGGTTTTCAGTAATCCTTTTTAGGCTCTTGACAAGAACGTCAATACGTCTCGTAAAGTACTCGACGCCCTGCTCGGTGCTATCAACGTGCAAGTACAGCGCGAGCCGCTAAGTGTTCGCAAGCTGATTCTTGACAAGCAGCTGGTGCTACCGAATACTATTTCCGAGCCGCCGAGTCAGGTAGTTCGCGGGTAAATATTGTTATAGTAGTTTTTAGGTCGTCGACTTGGTCATTGAGCACGATCCAGACAACCCGCTCTCCAAGGTGGTGACCAAGATGTTTGGTGAGGAGCGACCCAAGTACAATGACACGGAGAAGAAAGAACGGGCTTTGCTCAAGGTCAGCTTTTGCTCCGGGCCATCAGATGATTCTTATTTTGTTTCTTATACATGGCTTCATTTTCAGCAAAATTTCGCCGCCCCGCACATGACGCGCTTACTCGTCGACATCGGCCACGATTTGATTCAAGAATCTACTTACTTCGACATTGTTCATGCAAGAAATCTGCCCGAGGCGCCCAAAAATATGGAAACTTACAAGCAGGTATGGCTTTTCTCGAGGTACCCTTATTTTCGCAGGTTGCCGCCCAGCTGAAGCCCGTCTGGGAGACATTGAAGAAGAGGAACGAGCCTTACAAGTTGAAGCAGATGACCTGTCAGGTAATAAAAATAAAAATCTTTGGAATTTTCTTTAGGTTTGCCAGTTCAAGTCGGAGTCGCGGCTGGTGATGCTCAAGCACCGTTCTCAGCTCCATCACGACGGCCGAAAGTTCCAGTGCGCCTTTTGCACGGAGGTTGACACAAATGAGAACCGGATGATGAAGCATTATTTGTGAGTTTTCTCGCTGCTTTTTAAAATTTGTATTTTTAGGGAAGCTCACGAAATCGTGGCCGCCAAGCAGGAGCAGCCACTGCGCAATCCGTGCTTCATCTGCGATGAGGACTTCCAGTACAAAGGCCAGCGAGACCAGCACATGCGATCGGTCAGTATTTTAGAGTTTTTAGTCGAATCTTATTTTTGGTTATGTTTTTTGGTAAATTCGTATATTTTTAGGTGTGCAAGCGTGACTTTGCCAAAGTGCGTTACGTAATGGCCCCGAAGAACAAGGAAGATGTGTCTGCCGTCAGCACTTGGATGTGGGAGAAGCCCCCGGTTGATCCGACCATCCTGGCCCAACAGCAGCAGAATCAACGAGAGCATGTAAGCATTTGTCGCAATTCTCAACTATTAGCTATTAATCGCTAGCGCATTTCTTGATAAACCTTATCTTTTTAGCAAGCCAAGCAACGAGCCCAAGCCCAAGCACAGCTGCTTGCCCAACAACAGGCGCAGGCCGCCGCCAGGAAGGCGATGATGGCCCAGCAACAACGCGAGCAATTGGCCGCCGCCCAGCAGCGCCTCCGCATCCAACAGCAGCAACAGCAAAATGCCGCCGCCGCTTCGTCGTTGCGTACTCCGCAGAACGCAAATCTTTTGCAAGGTATACTAGTCTACTAGGAATTAATTTTAACTTTTAACTTTTAGCGATGCAACGCCATCTCAGCCAAATGGCCAGCCAAGGCTCGAAGGGCCGCGGCTCGATGTCAGCCCACGCTTTTGCCACCCAGCAACAGCAGCTCGCGCAGGCCAAGCTGAATAGCCTCAAGAGCCAAATGCAGTCAACCCAGAAGAAAGATGTGAGTTCTTATGAATTTTTGCTCACCACCGTTGTGACGGAATTTCGGAGAGCGTTGTTTACGATCAGCTTTAGATTGCGGCTGTGTTGAATGCAGCGCTGCGCCAGAATACGCTTGGAACGAGTTCTCCTGCGGCCGGTACATCGGCGGCATCGTCAAGCAGTCAATTCATCTGCGAAATCTGCGATTCGCCGATCCCGGTATGTGCAAATTTCCTTGAATTTTACGATTTCCTAGGATCGTGAGCGCTACCTGACCCATCTCCAAGTGTTCCACAAGCAGATGAAGGGCAAGGCTGTCGCTGATATGCAACAGGGTGCTCCGTTGGCTTGCAGTCGTTGTCGGGATCGGTAAGCCAATTTCCTCCTTTTTCTGACCGCCCCAATTTAGCTTCTGGACCTACGAGGGTCTCGAACGGCATCTCGTCATGGCTCACGGCTTGGTCACGGCCGACCTGTTGCACAAGGCGCAGAATCGCGAGGATGGTGGTCGATGCAAACTGTGCAGCAAGGTACCACAGTGTATTACTTCGTTATGAACCCTCTTTTTCAGCAATACGCCTTCAACATGCTGCAACATCTTGTCACTGACCATCACGTGAAACTGTGCTCGGCCGAGATTATGTACTCGTGCGACGTGTGCTCCTTCAAATGCACCTCCTACAACAAGTTGGAAGAGCATCTCACCAAGATGCACCCAAAGACCGCTGAAAATGGTAAGCGAACGTTTTCAAGGACGCATCCTCCGGTGTTTGTTCTTTCTTGATATTTTTGAATAAAAAAAACAAATTATTTTCTCGATTCAGATACCTCCAAACAAACCAACGGTGCTGCTGCTCCGGCTGCCGGTGATGCCGATGTTGTCACGTTGGACTAGAACCCATTTATCCTCTAGTCCCAAATCTTCACCTTTACTGGCATCTCATTTCCTCGCCCAAACATGGTCTCTTATGTCTGAATCTTTGTTAGCATTTTGTCCTCAATTCTCCCGGCCAATTATAGATATCCCAGTCACAGACCCACTTCCGGCGCTCGGTTTGTTCGCATTGAATGAAGGGGACAGTAACTTCAAATTTGACCAAAGGCTAAAATGATGTCTCAATTCCTTCAATCAGCTGTCCATTCGAGCGTCCCCTCCCCTCGCCTTCTCATCACATAACCGCAATCGATTGTGCCCCCTCCCTGTCTCAACAAAAATTGTTCTTTCGTTTGTTACAATTAAATGTTAAGCAGCAAATTGAACAAGCAGGCAATGGTACGGTGTCTCGTGATTCCATTTAATTTATTAATTCGCAAATAAATTGAGACGTTTTCGCGGAAATGCAATGCATGGTGGGGATGGTGGGTCGGTTATTGGGCGTCGAACTCCTTCCGCAGCACATCAAAGTCATTCACGAACCAATCAGCTTGGGCACGAACACTTTCGCGGATCTGCGATTGGGTGTATTAGCTGATTGGGAGTGAAATACCTGATTCCCGCCGAACCCGATAAAAGCATTGGCCGGTGGGGCGGCTTCCAAATCCGTCGCACCATCGCCGATCATCACAAGATTGCGATAACCATGTTGGCTTTTTAAAAGACCGCAGACACCGGGCTTCCCAACCTGGCATTGCAGGAATAAGTGACAGCGCTTTTCAAACAGCTACCTCTTTGCTTCCCGAATCGGAAGTCAGCTCGTTCTCATCAAACCCGGCATAACTGCCGTCAGCGTTGTATAATAGTTGATTGGCGTAAATGTTTGTCCTAAACGGTTCATCTCGTCGATCACTCATAGGCTCACTTTGGAATGCCGAGAATAGCTGCAACCGGCTCGATCAGGCTTCGAAAGCCACCCGAAACGAGATACACGCTGACTGAGCGCGCGTGAAGTGCCTTGACTAGTTCGACGATGCCCGGTGTCATCTGTATTTTCCGTTGGAAAAAACTTTCGAAGCCTTACTTTTGGTGGGTTTTCGTTCTTGAATCCCTCAACCTGATCTCTGGACGGCCGCATCACATCCAGTCGGGCGCTCAACGCATCCCTATATTGGATTCTGTCAAAGATATCCGCTGTTTGGAAAATCCTGATCATATTTTACTCACCTAAATCGTGCATTCCCGTTCATTGCTTGCCGGGTGACTTGTGCTACAGCGTCGCCGACTCCAAGGTATCGGGCCAGCTCGTCGATAGCTTCATCCTGAAAAAATCAGCGTTATGTTTCCGATGGCTGTCTCTTGGCATCTACAAATCTAAAATTAAAGACTCACCCGGCAAACCGTCGAGTCAACGTCAAAACAGACGCAATCGGCCTGCTTCCAGATCTGCTTCACCCGCTGCGCGCACGTCTCGGTGGAGTTGGCGGCGATCGTGGGCCTAAAGGTGATCAGAAATATGCCGAGAAAGCTGAGCGAATACATTGTTGTGTCGGCTGGTCTGGTCACAATCCTCATCATTGCGCGGCTGCCGGGCGATCTGGAACTGTGTCAATAGAAGTGAATTTCTAAAGGTTCTGCCGGGTTGTTCAACAGACAAGTTGATTGAAAGGTCGAAAATCAGGCATCAAAAAGCGCAGGATTCCAAATGGTCAAGAAATTGGCGTTTGCTGTTCAAGCCGTGATATTTCTCCGCTTTTTAGGAAGAGGTTCGCGCGCAGTCGCGCAGAAGGCAGAAAGAATACTGGAAAACTCGAAGGTATACGAAATTCGTAGTATTTCTAGCATTCGGTCAAGCAGTTTCCGCCCGGCACAAAAGCACAATCAGCCGGTCGCTGATACGGACCAGGAAGAAGAAACAAAACAAGAGAGAAGCAGTTTCCGGCGCAAAGAGGAGACCGTCGGTTTCGATCTTCAAAGGCGTGCAGCCACATGAAAAGCGTATGAGCTGCCCGTGGGCGGTGATATTTGCGGAAATGCAGTCAGAGTGGTTGGTATTGGGCGCGCGCCTAGACTAATCAATGTGAGTGTGGTGTGAGGGTTATCGCGGGCTGGTGAACATTGCCTCAGGCGGCTGGTGGAACTGATGGCCGGCGGGTGAAGAGGCAAATGAATGGGGTGAGGAACAACTTGTCGCCGAAATCAGGGGGGCGGCCCCGGGAATTGAGCGCGTCGGACTGATGCAAATATGGATTCTGCACTTTTGGCACAATGAACCCCGGCCGACTGCAGTGATCTCTGGAGGAATGTGTCGCCCCGGGGGTGCCCCCAAATTATGCACAGAGGCCGCGCACTTCAAAGATCAAATACGTCAGCTGACCACACGGAGACTAGCGCCAATCATTTGCTGACCCTCCCATCCGTTTGGCCAAAATTTATTCAAACATCAACAAATTTCCAACGACAACAAGAAACATCATCAACAAAAAGCAATAACAAAAGTATGATTGAGCTGTTAGACCTTAAACGATTTCAGCGGGTCCTTCTTGTTGCGCATCGCGTGCTTTTTGCCCTGAGAAAATCAACGAATATATCGCGTCGTATCAAGACGATACCTGGCTAACACGATGCCGGTGACGCTTCTTTTGGTCCGACGTATAATCATTGCCACGCAGCGCTTTCGGGACTGTAAAGAGGGTATAATTCTATGTGCAATCGTTTACCAATGTAATCCGGCACGTCACCCATCGCCGGGCAGGTCAGCTTCAGCGTGTGCAATTTCTTGTCCGATGCCAGCACATCGCGCTCGCGGGGGTTCGCAGCAAAGTAGGACTAAAATTAAAGAACGTTATAGGTGCACAATAAAGAAACCATCCCTTTTAAAAGTAGAAGCCTCGAAAAAAATACCTTCAATTTCGCTGATCGCAACGCCTCCTCACGAATCTCGGCCAGTCGTGCTTCTCGAATAACGCCCTTAGTGCACGAGGCTAGCGCTTCCTAAAATTGGAAAGTCACGCACAAATTGGGTCACAAACCCTGGCTCTCAATTGAAACGATTCGATTTCGGTGAGGCGGATGTCGTACTGGTGCATCACTGGCTTCCCCACTGAAAAACGTATTAAGGCACTAGAGAAACGACTTACTCATTTCGGTCACCTGATCCTTGATCGTGTCCAAATAAGCCCGCTCTCTGGGTGTACAAAATGACAAAGCTGTCCCCTTATTCCATCCGCGGGCCGTTCTAAATTCCAATAAACGAACAGCGCAGAGTTGTCTACCTTCCGACACGGTGGATGTACCCCTCAAGCGTCTTCGGAAAGTCGAAATTGATCACGTTCGAAACGTGGTGGAAGTCGATACCACGTGCCACACCCGCCTCCTTGTCCAACTTCCGCTTTGGACGCTGAAAAGTACGTAAAATAATAAGAAAGGAAGGCTACCTTGCCCGTCGCCAGCGCATCATCCGTCTTCTCCTCATCTCCAATCAAATGCGCCGCATCCGATGCCACAATCACCGGAAATAGTCCCTGGTTGAATTGCTGGATGACGAGACATCTCGAATTTGCCGGCATCGCCGAATTCAGGATCCCAGAGTTCAGCTTGAACGCGTTTAGGAAGAGGTTCATCCTGAAAATAAGAAAGTTATAGTAAACAAGTAAGAGCGTACTGGTAGCAACGATCCGGGTTCGCGACAAAGATGATCGTCTTGCCGACAATGAGCTTCAGCTTGAACATGGAGAGGAGAATTGCAAAGCGTTCTTCATCATTTTCGACGAATAAATGATATTGGGTGAGCTGGTTGGCATCTGGCAGATCACCTTCCTGTAAAAATAGATTTTGGACTACGCATCTGGACCATTACCCAAAAACAACTAAAAACAGACCTTCAATTTAATCGTCAGAACTGGTCCCGTGATGAAAATGGTCTTCAAGCTCGTCATGTCATCGGATAGCGTGGCGGAAGTCATAATTGTCTGATATTTCGATGCGAGGCAAGAGCGGATGAATCTAAACAAAATTCAGTAAAAAAAAATGATGATACTTACTTCATCTCCGCCTCATATCCGTACGACAGGAGTAGATCCGCCTCGTCGAGCACCAAGTGACGAACGTTGAGGCAGTAGTCCTTGCGGATGTCAAGCATTGTCTTCAGCTTTCCGGGTGTCGTGACTACCTAAAGCACAGTATAAACTTATCCTCTCCCCCCATCACAAACCAATTCCGGCTGGTCATTCTCCCAGACGCCTTTCTCGGTCTCGCTAATCTCGGTCAGATGAATGCATCGCAGATACGGATACGCGCGGATGAACGTCGTCAACAATGTGTAGTTTTGAGAGCTCAACTCCTTTGTCGGCGCAATGAAGAGCGCGTATGGGCCTGGTTGCAAGTCGGTGGATCCCTAAATTATTTATTTTTTTATAAACCAATCCTTACTGAGGTGTACGTGATCAATTGCTGGAGGATAGGCAATACAAATGCAGCCGTTTTTCCACTTCCCGTTCGCGCACGTACCATCAAGTTTTTATGCTAGAAAATGAATTTGTACAACCTTTGTCAGCCAATACCTCTAATGCCAGCGGGATGACTGATTCTTGAACTTGCGTCGGCTTCTCCCAACCGAGATCACAAACAATCTAAACACCTATTAGGGTGTAAATAAAAACTATTTCACCTTGAGCAACAATTCGGATAATTCGAAATCTTCGAAGGAAGCCTCGTCATTCGCGTCAAACTCAACCTTCTCTGCAATCGGTGCCAAAATCTCCCCTTCTGCGACAGCCGCCTGATTCTTTTTCCTAAAGAACGACTTCGTAAAATTCCGAAAAATGGGAACCTGAGCTTTCTCCTCTGCTTCTTCTCTTTCTTCAGTTTCTTGGCTAGCGCTTTCTCGTCGGAGATCGTTTCTTCATCGGGCTTTGCTTTTGGCTTCTCCTCATCGCCCTTTTTCTTCTTGTCCACCTTGTCCTTCAGCTTTGCTGTTTTCCTCTCCTTCTTTTCTTTCGGCACGGTCTTCATTTCCTGGAAAAATAGGTCTTATTACGTCGTATTTCGTTTTAAAAAATAAAAATATCTGCGAGCAGGGGAAATACGCGAGGGAAAGGCGACTTCGTAGTTTGGATGGGAGGGCGGGGATCCAAATAGTGGGACTCGAGCGAGGGTGCTACGAAAACAAGGGGCACGCGCAGCAAAAGCTCACCAGGAGCCCGCGAGTTTTGCGAAATGTTTCGTTCAGAAGGGGCGAGATGCTACAAAGTTATGTTGAAAAATTTTTTCCAGAAACTTTTGCCAAAATCCACTAAAATACTATTGACGAACAGCGGATCGTCCTGTACAAATCTCTCTCTTGACAAGTGGTTTTTTCGAAGTTTGGGTTTTCTAGGCTTTTGGTTACCATTAGTGCGCATAACACCTTCCCCTTTTCATTTCCGGTTGATTTTGAAAGCAGGCTGGACAGTTGATGTACCCCCCAACCAGCGGGTTTTCCTTTTGCATGTACCCCGTCCCAGACATGTTTCTCGTGCTCCACCTCGTCTAGACGTCTAGACGCCCAGCTGCAGCCTTTTTTCGCGGCAAGCCGACAGTGCGCGCATCTAAAAGAAATCACATAAAAAGCGGCGGCCGGGGTTTTGTTAGGGTCCTTCTAAATCCCGATGCCTAGCGCTCGGCTTCCTCGTTTCTCCGACCTAGCACTCGGCATTTATTTCAGCGGATTTCGGTTCTTTTGAACCTACAAGTGCCACATGAATTGTATTTATGGCTCTGGGGGCAGGGTGGTGGAATGGGAAATTACACACAAGGGCACACGATAACCCCGCCAGTCGCCAGTTCCAATGGTTCCAACAGCCTAGTCTCGCGTAGATTTCAGCTTCCACGGCTCGCACGCGTGCCTTCATATTCGCATTAATCTTCGATTTCGTTCGTTATGCGACAGTTCTTTTTTGCGAAGCCCCCGCAGCCCACACAGCTGCAGCCCTCCATTAGCGCTCGGGGGGAGTTGAGGGGGAAAATGTTGTTGAGATGCAATCTCCGCCCCCGTCTGACCACTTTCAATAGGGACTTTTGGTCCAGAGAAGCCCACATCTTTCATTCCCCTTCGGCCCCTAATCCTGGCAGACGAGGGAGGATCTTGAGATCACTGCCATTCTGGAAGCGTTCCCGTAGCAACAGCATTGCGGATTCTGGGCTTATTTCCTGGTCTCGTCTCTTCCATTGACTCGTGGAAATTTTTATAAGACTTCCCTACTTTACAGCTTTTTCCAGATGTCGGCCGAATCTCCCGAACTCGAAGTGGACGGCGAGTCGATCCACGAGCTCTTCAGCGCCCGTCAGGGCATCACCTACAAGTAAAATTTTCGCGAAAATTTCCATGTTTTTAGTGATTTTAATATCCTTCCGGGATACATTGATTTCCAAGTCGGCCAGGTGGAGCTGGAGACGAAACTTACAAAGGGTATAACCCTCAAGGTATATTACTGTTTTGTTTTAATAAATGCTGTTAGGCACCACTCGTCTCCTCGCCGATGGACACCGTCACCGAAGCCGAAATGGCCATCGCGATGGCGGTAAACTTATTGTTTTACGGCCCATTCTTTAGCTTATTGTTTAGCTGCACGGCGGCATCGGGATAATCCACGGCAATTTCCCGAACCACGAAGCTCAGGCCGCCGAGGTGCTGAAGGTCAAGGTATGACTTCGTCTAATTTTTTTGGAAATTAGAAATTTCCAGCGCTACAAGCAAGGCTTCATTTCCAACCCGAAATGCATCAAGCCCACCGACACTGTCAAGGATTTGATGATCATCAAGGCGAAGCATGGTTTCACCGGAACCCCCGTCACCGACACTGGAAGCCCCGGCGGAAAACTGATCGGTAAATTTCGCGTCATAGTTTCACAGAATTAGCGATGTATGGATCCTCGGTCTATCCTTTAGCAAATGGTGCGATTTAGGAAATGAAACAAACCAATATAAATGCTGGGGCACTCCGGTGACAGACACCGGATTCTGTGGGGGCCGTTTGTTGGGTGAGAGGCTGTGGCTTGAGGCTCCCGAATTTGCACTATAACAACGAAATAGCGTCACTAGGCGCCTAATGTTTGCAGGAGTGAATTTGCCCCATAATCCCACAGTGCCCGAAACTCTGTTTTTAACATTGTTTGCCAAATACCATTTCACATCAAAGCAACGACTGCTGTTTTGCATGCGTCTTATAGCCTTCGAATTGTAGGTCTCGTCACCTCCCGCGATGTTGATTTCATCCCGGAAAGCCGCTACACCACCACCCTCATTCAAGATGTTAGAAATGTCGTTGTGTATCAAATCGACATTTTAGGTAATGGTACCCCGCGATCGGCTGATGACTGGCAAAGAGGAAATAGCCTTGAAAGAGGCCTATGAGATCCTGGAAAATGAGAAGAAAGGTTGTTTAGCTTCATCGCCTTTCAAGGAACCTTTTAGGAAAGTTGCCGATCGTTGACAGCGAGGATCATCTTGTTTCACTGATCGCACGCACGGATTTGAAGAAGGTATTTGCATCGCCTCAGGCTTGAGACTCTCTGATTTTAGGCCCGTGAGTTCCCGCTCTCCACCTACGACGAAAAGCGCCAACTCCGTGTCGGTGCCGCGATCAACACGCGAGAAGCCACCCGGGCGGCTATTCCCATGCTCGCCAAGGCTGGGGTTGATCTGCTTGTCATTGTGAGCTCATTTTGCCGTTCCGCACTGTTGTCTAGGATTCTTCCAATGGCTCTTCAATGTGGCAAGTCGACCTGATCAAGCACATCAAGTCCGAATATCCCAACCTGCAAGTCATTGCTGGAAACGGTATTTTCCTACTAAAAATTTGTTATTTGTTTGTGTAGTGGTGACACAAGCCCAGGCAAAGATGCTGATCGATGCCGGGGCTGATGGTCTGCGCATTGGAATGGGATCTGGCTCGATTTGTATCACTCAAGAAATCATGGCCGTTGGAAGGGCCCAAGCTACGGCTGTCTATCAGGTAATTTCATTAAAATTTTGTGGTCGATTCAACCGGCAGGCATACATTCAAGAGACCATAATTAAAGACAATTTCCAGCTAAAAAATGCGGTATAAAAATAGAAAAATTGAAAATTCACTTTGGAACCTTTACAACTATTTTTCCAGGTCGCCAAATACGCTCGGCAATGCGGAGTGCCTATTATCGCCGATGGTGGCATCCGTGATGTCGGCTACATCACCAAAGCGCTCGCACTTGGTGAGGGCCTAATTGTATGGTAAATGACGTTCTTTTAGGAGCTTCCGCCGTCATGATGGGCGGCCTCCTGGCCGGCACCACTGAAGCCCCCGGTGAGTACTTCTGGGGAGCACAAGGTGTTCGTCTGAAGAAATACCGCGGCATGGGCTCAATCGATGCAATGGAAGCCCACGCCAGCAGCCAGGACCGCTATTTCACCAGGTTAGCCATTTTCAAAAACACTAAAGCCTTGTCATTTTAGTGAAGCCGATCAAGTGAAAGTGGCGCAGGGAGTCTCTGCTACAATGCGCGATCGTGGGAGCATTCACAAGTGAGAAAATCTTATTTTACTAGAGCACCGTTTAGGTTTGTGCCTTACCTCATCCGCGGCGTGCAGCACGGCTTCCAGGATATTGGGATCCAATCGTTGTCAGAGATGCAGTAAGTTTTTTGTAATCGCTTTACATGACCATTTTAGCGAAAAAGTCTCGGCTGGCCTCATCCGCTTCGAAAGACGCTCCCCGAATGCTCAACTCGAGGGCGGTGTCCACTCCCTGCATTCGTGAGTTTTGCTCCTTTGTAGTTCAAAATTCGCTTGTGCTTTGACAAAACTTGCTAGCCACCAGCTATCGCTCATTTTTCACGCTCAGATATTCCCTTATCGGTACGACATCTGCGGCGGCCGCCGGTGAGACCGGCTCCGCTTGACCATCCAAGAGCTCATTAGGCGCCTATTATGCAAAAAGTAACGGACACACACGACAACTTCTCTTCTATTCTTCTTATTTCTTTGGTTCTTCTTTGGAAATTTGCAAAGTTTGAGCTAACTGATCTATGAATTTCGAGTTTTCCTTTTCGTTATCAGGAAAAGCTGGAGGCCATTCTTTGCAAAAACTCCTTTTTTCTCTATTTTGGCGATGTTGTCTCTTCTATATCGGCGAACCGTAATCACGAACATTTCTTTTGCAAGATTGTGCAAGCACTTTTTGTAACACCCACCCGACTGCACTTGTAAAAATTCATTTTATACTTCATTTTTCAGGTACGACAAACGTCTCTACTAGCCGGCTAGCGACTACCCTCATTGTTGGAACGACGTCGTCGACCCGTTGTTGAAATCTTCGTGCATATCCGGTCATTATCCTTTCCAAAATGTGCATCTCCGTTCGTTAAAATGTGCATCTTCTGTCTCGTGTAATACTTCTGTTTTTAAGCGGGGTCTAATAAATTTTACTTTTGCGGAAAAGTAGAGACCAAAAAGTTCGGGGCCCAAACAGGGACCCTTCGGGTCAGCATCTCCAGACGTTTTCGGGTGACGCACGATTGGGCGACCAATCTACGGGGCATTCAGCATGGGTATTTGCTCGTTCCGTGGGCGATCGCTACTTTTTTTCCGCGTAACCTATTTGCACTGCTCTCCGATCTTTCGGGCGGGTAATTCGCGCTTGATCGTCTCATCCGTGAGATTTCGATGGCTCTTGGGTATTTTTTTTGTTGGGTCGTCAAGTGGGTGAAGAGATTCAAGCTCGCCGACCCCGATCCCAGGCCACCCCGCAAGGTTCTGGCCGGTTCGGCCGGCTTCACTAATCCGCGATTAGCTGCACCAGTCGGTTTTTAAATCGGGTTAACCGGTGCGCCCCACGCCATCTTATCGGCCCTGGAACAATCGGGGCGGCGGCTGATTTTGGCCATTTTCGGCATGCGTCGTCTTTTTGGCGTGCTTCTGACGCGAACTATAGGCTTGGAATTTTCTAGTTCAGTTAGCAAAAAAAAACTTTAAATTCGGTAATGATGGAATTTGGCAAAAAATAGCAATCGACGATGCGCGGGGTGGTGGTTTACCCGGTTAGCATTAGTGCCTAAAGAGGCCGGCCTGGTCACTGGATAGGTTACATGCCCTCAGATAGCCTACTGTAGCCCCTGGCTTTAGCCATTTCAAAAGTGGCTTACTTTTTGTGGTTTTCGAGCTCCTCCACCAAGCTAATTGCCACCACCAATGGCGAATACACGGTAGGAGCTTTCAACTTTCGAGGCTCTTTTGCGGCACTACCCGATATTAGCGGCGCAAAAAACTGATTTTAAGACCTGTTTAGCAGCTTTAAATATATTTTTCAAAGTTAGTTATCGCTTACTAGAACGCGCACAGCGAGATAATATCGAAAAATTCACTCTGTTATTAAAATAGTAGCTGTTTTGTTCCAAAATTTGGATTTCAAGCATTCTTTCTTGCTGAAGGTCGGCCCATTTCCAGAATTCGATCCCATTTACAAGTGACCTTTCGACCACCCGCAAGCACCATGACTTTGCTTGGGAACGGGCACAGCTGGCCCCACGTGCCACTTTCATCGGCTTGATCATCCCCCACCAGCTGCCCCCTCTCAATCTGCCCCGCTCCCTAACGGGTCGTCTCCTTGCTGGGAAAGCCGTGTGACCCCTTGTGTGTGTCAGCAGTGGCTGCCCATTGCGCCCATCTTTGACAGCAGCCACCCTTGCCTATCTATTCAACCACCCGGCGATAAGCCGCGCTAGCTGACTGCCCAGGCGACGAACACCTAGCGCACAATGGGTGCCACTGTTTCGAATTTGATTTATGGGTAATATTCTAGAATATTATCGGTTTATGCGTATTTCTGTAGCCTTTGGCCCCTGTTTTGAGAAAAGCGGGTGAAAAACTGGGCCAAAAACGACTGGTCTAATTTTTTTCTTCTCACTTTCCGTGGTATTTAGCGCAGCTGAAAGCTTTATCCTCCTCATTGTGACCTGTGTAAAGCGAGAAATCGATTAAATAGCTTTTAGAGGTTACATCAGAAACCCAAAAAGCTCTTAAAACAGTTTTTTATCATCTTTTTAAAGGACTTTCATTTGCACGAACATTTTCGTTTTTTTCAGTGAAATGGCACCACCCGAGGGAGCCTCCATCCTCGCAATGAACGACGAGCACACAGAGTAAGCATTTGCATAAACTTCTACGTGGAATTTGAAATGCTAGCGCTATAATTGTGAAAATTCGGTTTTTCGCTATTTTTTTGATGCGTGTCCTGGCGAGCGCCGCCTCCGCAATTTTTCGGCTGCGCTTTGGGTCCTGCGTCGGCAGTCGCGCCGGGTTTTCGAGTTTCGAGGCTATAAGTTTTTTTCTAGCTTGGCCACCGACAAATCGTGCCCCGTCTTCACGGAGGCGATGGCGCGCAAGTTCGACTTCCCGAAGGTGCAGCTGCATTTGCACCTCGATGGCGCCGTGCGGTACACGACACTCTGGGAGATGTGCAGGTTGATATCTTCTTTAGCCTCATGCTTTTTTGTTTAGCAAGAAGAACATGCCGGTGGAAGGGTGCACAGATCTCGAGGCGTTCAAAAAGGTGATGCGCAAAGAGATTTAGTTATGAAGTTTTAGGAATTAATCTCCACAAAGCCTGGAAACCTGTCCCAAGTGCTTGAAGCCTTCCGAATCATTCTACCGCGCCTGGCGTACGACTTTTCTTAATGGCAAATATTGTGTTTTTAGTGGAGACCTCGAATCGGTGGAGCGACTGGCCTACGAGACCTGCGAGGATCAGCACAACAACGGTGTTATCTATTTCGAGGCTCGGTAAGAATGTTTTTATTACAATACAGTACCCTTTTTAGATATGCCCCACATTTCTTGGCCAACACCGGGCCAGGAATTGACTA
This sequence comes from Mesorhabditis sp. LJ9110, assembly GCA_038088335.1. Classification (NCBI taxonomy): domain Eukaryota; kingdom Metazoa; phylum Nematoda; class Chromadorea; order Rhabditida; family Rhabditidae; genus Mesorhabditis; species Mesorhabditis sp. LJ9110. The sequence continues at coordinate 198,634 of JBBGBA010000183.1, forward strand.
CGACAAAACGTACCACAAGGATGGGCCGGTTTGTTTGATTTTTGGAAAGATTAGTATGTATCTTTTAGGTGAAAGCCGACGACGTTATTCGAGCGGTACACCGAGGTTTCGCTCGCGGAAAGGCCGATTTTGGCGTAGAGGCGCGATCGATTCTCTGCTGCATTCGCGCCCATGACGAATGGAATCAAGAGATTTTGAAGCTTGGTTAGTACAGTCAGCTTTGTTGATGTGTAAAATTTAGTGGATGAGTTCCGCGATTCGGGTGTCGTCGCCATCGATATTGCTGGCTGCGCTGATGGTGCTGATGAGAAATATGAGCCGTCCGCCATCATGGTCTTCAAGGTATTGTCCTATTTTTTTAAGATTTAAACCCTTTTTGTAGAAAGCGTACGAGCTTGGCATCCATCGCACCGTGCACAGCGGTGAGGCCGGGACCGACAAAGAGGTCATAATGGTATGTTCTCGGATTTTCGAAAACTTTTCCTGTAGGCAATCGAAGAGATGCACGCCGAACGAATTGGTCACGGCTATCGCATCATGCGCAACCCCGAAGAGTACAAGAAGCGATTTGTTGATGTGAGTTGTTGTTTAGCAATTCCAAGGGCTTATCTTTTTTAGAGTCACGAACACCATCTGGAGGCATGTCCCTACTCCTCCGTGATGACCGGATCAGTACCGTTGAATTGGCCAGCGCATCCGATTAAAACGTAACAAATATTTGACCTATGTTTAAAGGGCTGCGGACGGCATGTGTCGATCCCCCTCATCAACAAATTGGCAAGTAGCCAACAGGGCAGTAGCCAATCCCTTTAAATCGGGATTTTAGTTGGATTGCCGACGGCGTGAACTTTTCTTTGTCGTGCGACGACCCCACATGCTTCGACAACACGGTCTGCACCGAGCTCGAACTGGTACACACGCGAATCGGTCTCACGAAGCACCAGCTGTGGCAGACGGTAAAGAGCATGTTATCGCGCTACGAGTGCTCTTGCACTTCCTGGTGTCGGCGGGTTGTTTGTTGGTCGGGAAGCGCTAAATTTCTGTTGCGCGGGCCCTGATTGGAACTTTACAATTGGTATCTATTTATTTTTTTGCAGCAACTCAACGGCGCCCGTGCCGCGTTCTGCAACGACGAGCTGAAGCAGCAGATCGTTGACAAGATCCTCAAGGCCGAACCGCCCAAGGAATAATCAGTTGCTGAATGCTGTGTATTTTTCTAGCTCATTTCCCACGTTTGTTGATCCTTGAATTCAGGTCAATTTCTCACTTACCCAGGATCACTTATATGCCCCGTATAGATGTGAATTAGAGCCGAATGCCATCATTATTATCCCGGATTGGCTGTCCGATGACCGTATTTTCACTTCGAATGCTTGCCCTTACTTGCCGGATGATGATGTGTACTGTTTTACTGTGTGTGAATTTTTGTGTATGTTCTCTATCTGTGCCTCAATAAAGCTTCAGGGTGAATGCGGTTGTCCATTTTCCACGAATCAAGTTCTTCGACGAGAAAATAGCTTTTATGTATAAAGGGAACCCGTATGTATAGAGAGAAAAGTGGTATGAAATTCAATAGCAGAATTCAAGGACAATAGAGCAAAACAGAGGGTTTTAGAACGTAAACTAGCATGCAACCCCTTCGAGTAAATTTAGCACCGTAAAATAGTGTGCCGGATCCTTCGCCTTGCTCATATGCAAAGCCAATGCCGAATAGGTACCGTTGACGCAAGCGTAGCTCGGCCGCCCGAAGAATGATAGACCCTACAACAAGATACGTACGCACCGCCAAACCTTACCTCAACGGATTTCCGCTTCACGTCGGCGAGCTCGGCGAAGATTCCGCTGAACAGGACGTCCTGAAATGATATGATACCTCTTTCTTGACGTGAATTTACCTCGGGCAACTTTCTCATATTTGCTGATTGAAAGAAGATACTACTCGCCGCAACCTGAAATCGGCTTATTTACCTCTTTATGAAAATTGAGCACACCTGCGTAATTTTTCGGGCTGTATCACGGCCGGATAGAAAATACGTGCCCGTGGAGCAGTACTGGGGGTACCTAAAATAATTAGAGAGTAAGCATTAGTCTTTCAAAGGGTTTTTTTTGTTTACCTGGGCAATGGGTAGACGTCAAATGGCACGGCCCACTTGCTCCCGCTCCTGATGACACGCCGCGACACCTCGCACTCCCCAATTATTACTTCGCCGCCTAGAAGGTGGAAGGGTGTATTTACCAGTTTTATTTTCGAAATATAGATTTTAGCGTTATCGACTTTACGCGAACCTGTATCCAAGCAGAGGCGCTCCAAGTTCCGGATGTTCAGCACGTTGTCCGAGTCGGCCTTGACCAGACAATCGACGCTTGGACATCTAGAGAAAATAGGTTTTAGTAGTTTTATCAATTTTTTGGTATCTATAGCCAACCCCACCTGAGCTGCTGATACCGCAGAAGGGCAAATGTTTTTATCGACAAGTTGTAGTAGCTCTCGCCGACGTCGCACAGCACCATGTCGTTAAAGCGGCGATTTTCCTCGAGGAGCAACGCTTCTGCGGCCGCCGATGCCTAAATCGAAGATTACTCAAAGCGCGAGGAATTGTTCTGGTTTTAGGGAAAGTTTCTCATCAAGTTTAAAAGTTCTAGTTTGATCAAATTCATTTGGGTGTTTTGCGGTTAGCGGGGGGGGGGGGGGGAGGACCAATTTTCCGCAGTAAACCCGTCCGGCCTCATAAACGAAGCATATACGTCTTTTATATTATAGGCAGATTTTATTATTTATAAAAGGGAGATTAAAATAACCCAATTTTGACTTGGCCAAAAATGCATGAAAAGACGATAAATCGGCATTTCGGCACAACTTACTTAATTACAAACATTTTTTTAGAACTTCCTAGCAATAACGCGTAAAAATAAAAATTAAGTTTCCCCGTTAAAATCCTCCCCCTCACTAACGGTACATCTCCTTCATTTTTATGTTTTCTTTTTATTTAAGCAAATTTATAATTGCGACAGACCTGGCAAATTATAAAAACTAAATTTAATCCATACCTCCGTCCCAACCAAAAACAACACCCTCGTCATTTTGGCATCATAATGTCGCGCATCGGCCCAGCTTTCCCGGATTTTGCGGCGTAGCTGAAACCTATTTTTGAGCACCATAAGCTGCGGCTAAACCTGAAATTCGGCGGGTCTGGAGACGACGGTGACGAGCATGCGATGACTCATCTGGCAGACGGCACCCCGCGGCTGCATCGGATAACGAATCTCCGACGAAACGCGACGGCCATCGTCCGCTGAAATGCGTGAGGATGGGTGCAAAGCATGGCGATGAGACCTTTCCGGTACTGGACTGTTAGCGGGGGGACAGCCAATTTTTTTAGTCATTGTTTTTCTTGCCATTCTTTTCTTCGATCATTCTATTCTTTCGTTCTATTCTTTCTTCCTTTAGTAAAGATTTTTTCTTCACTTTCTTCCTCTACGTAATAGAAAATTTATATAATCAATTTTTACAAAGTTTTTCGATTTAAAAAGCAGAGAAAAATATACGAATTTCCGAGAATTTATGAGTATTTGGCCAAAAATGCATGAAAATGGCCAAAAAGTAAAAATTTTAAAATTTTGAAGCTTTTTGAAACTTGTGCCACTACTGCCTAGCTTTTAAAGCTAATAAAAATGCTGTAAACATACAATTGATATTATTCAAAGAAAATTAAAGGCCAGAAACTGTAATTGAAAACTCACGCTGTGTGAAGGGCAGCTCATAGTTTGCCGTCAGGGATAAGACAAACCGCAGGAGGGGTAGTGATGAGAGCACTCAAATTATAAAATTTTATATGAATCGATACGGTAGTTACGGAAGATGAAGATGAACGGCCAGGGGACCACGGGGCGGCAGAAGATGACCTGCGGGCGGCTCGATTGGAAATAGGGACCGCAGGGGGACGGGGACGCTTCTGGAAAGAGTCTTTTCAGCCGGAAAAACGTTCGAAAATCATTCAGTGCAAATCTGACCTTCTAACCAAACGTTTGCGGCAGGAATAATCAAATAGTTTAGAAAAACTTCTTCTATTTATGTCAAAAAAATTGGATGTTTAGAAAAAGTTGGTCGTCCTCGATCCATAATTCCCCTCCCCGATAATGCAAAAGAACCGGCAATCGGTTAAGCTAGGCAAAAACAGGGAGGAGGGTGAGAAAAACCGTTGAACCCTTAAAAAAATCAACAATTCCGTTGCACACCTGTTTCCGCGACGTGTAAATAGTGGTGGAACGTCGTGTTCAGATCGGAGCTCATCCAGTCATCGCCCCCCTCAGGCAGGTAGTGCGTACGCGTGGCCAGGGATCGACTTCACTGCTGGTGGGTCAAAAATTCGATCGACCGGGGGGTAGAGTCGGAAGGGGCGGATGAGTGCCAGCCTCCACTCTTCGTGCCCCTCCAGATCCAAATCTAGGAAAGGGGGGAGGGATGTCTCCGCTTGCTCGTGCTCCTGTAGCCAGCTAGCCCCGACGCAAAATGGCATCTTATAACGGGCAAAAGGGAAATCAAGCTGGTATGACGAAGGGTGGTTGGGGCGGGATTTTAAAGGGATTGGAAAGGCGCAAATCTTTCTATTGCTCTCTCTCACTCTCTCTATGCCCCTCTCTCTCTCTCTCTCTCTCTCTTTAAATGCCGAAACGCCTAGATCCCGTCACCGAAAATCCCGACAGTCATAACCCCGATGCTCCAAAATCCCGACAACCAGAATCCCGAAATTCAGAATCCCGACAATCGGAAATCCCGACAAACAAAATCAAAAACTTTCAGGCTGGCGCTCCTTGAATAGAAGCTGATCCCGTTGCGCAGACCAAAAATTCCCCATAAAATGCCCAAAAAGGACCGATGAACAGGTGAATGTCAATAGAGGACCATCCAAAAAAGGGTCGCCATTCAAAAAAGCGATGGCCAACGACGATGCCTTGATAACGGAAGGTTTTTCCACTCCGGCCAAGTTTACGGCGAACGCTGGAATCTCTGAAATTTTTTGATACCTGGACGCGCTCTTACCGCTTTTTTTGGGCTCTGTTCTGCTAGCGGGGGAGGAGTAGCAGAGGTTCGTGAATTTCGCAGGGCTTTCTTAGTAGTTTTTCAGCTTGCAGAACTTTTAAAAATGTTTACCTTTTGCGGGCATTTTACATACATTTTTGCCCCAAAAAAATTTTTGAAATTTTTTTATAACATTTTCAGCGCTTTTTCTATCTAAAAACGGTATAAATATGGCTTGAATTTAGCTATAGGTTCGTACTCACTTTCGCACTGGAAAACTCAGCCTCCCCACTATCCCCCCGCTAACAGTCCAGTTCCGGTTTTTCCATATCGTAACCGGTTGGCTTTTTGCCAATTGCAGATCTAGACGGATCGCCCTTATTTCTTCAAAAATATCGTGGCGTTCTCTATCCAGTTTTTGTCGTAAAATATTACGGAACGCAGGGCGATATCGTTGATCGGCGTCGCGTGTCGCGGCGCGGAATATGCCTATAGAATCTGCCACGCTGATCCCTTTAAGTCCAGAAATCAACCTCTTTCCCCTGGCTTTTGAACGGCTGAACCTAACGGTTTGCCAAAGTGACCGTTAAGCCGTGGCGGGACCCCGATCGGTCCGAGTGGATTCTTCTTTCCGGAGTTGCTGTGGTGTGTGAGTGGCACTATTTGTCCGGGCACTGAAATGCTCTTTCTCTCTCTCTCTCTCTCTCTCTCTCTCTCTCTCTCTCGCTCTCTCTCTCTCTCTCTCTCTCTCGCTCAACCAGGATCTGTTGACCCAATGGCCCCGTGTACCTGTGTGGCCGGGGAGGAGAGCCGTTGCCCTCGAAAACTGACTGCGCGGCCGAGATGGGCATCATCGATTCTCGACAAGGCGACGACGACGAGCTGCTCCTCGTTACGCCCCGGAGTGACGGATACGGTAGCGTCACGAGGAGGCTTTTGACATATTCGTCCTCATTTCGACCTCGTGCCGTCGTCACCACCGATTTTGACCCTTTGGCTTCCGGGGATTACGGTAGGTCTTGTGCACTTTGAAGGGGCAAGGACAGTCCGTTGAAAAGATAGTCAACTACCATTCTAAAAATGCCAACTGGTTACGCTATGTAAAAGGGGATAGAGAGAGAGAGAGAGAGAGAGAGAGAAGAAGAGAGAAAGAGTGTGTGTCACCGACTGTATGCTAATTGCTACGCGCTGTCCTGATCCCTTTCAAAGTTATTTGAACCTGGCTATGTGCCGAATCGTCAGCAGCAATTTGCGGGACCTCTCGGGTTACGGGATTTGATACCTCTTTAAAGGGACGGATCGGCGCAACTATGGATTTTGCTGGCGTCTTTAACGGAACCTTACAGGCAGCTAGTCATCTGATTTTCAACAATTTTTTCTTTTTTGGGCTCTGCTGAAAAATTATCTTGATTTTGACCTTCTCGGTAACGCAATAGCATTTCAAAGCCAGCCAGCAGCAGAATTTCAGAAGGCTCTCCCAGCCTTTCCGGAAATTCGAACCCTGACCCTCCGATTAGGAGACTAAAGCACTTTCCACTACGCCACAATCTTGGTGAATCTTTCGATTCATTTTTTCCTTTTTTTTTCTGATTTGGATATTAGTCAGCACTAAAACCGTAGATCAGCCCATAATCGCCAGCCACAAAAAAATATTTGATCTCTCGCCGGGTCCCACGCGGCTTTTCCCAGCCCCCTACCAACCCACCAACCCGTCTATTCTCGGCTTCTCTATTTTCTTCCCGTCGGCAGCAGCAGACCAAAATATGGTGGGCAGCGCGGCAAGCATTTCTCTCTCTGTGTCTCTCTCTGTCTCTCTCTCTCTCTCCAGCATTCTGTTCTGCAGCCATTTTATTCTATTTATCGCGCAAACAATGCACCCATACCCCGGGCATCAGTGCGGCCCCGGGTCCAAGGGGCCACTTTTGCACTAAAGGGTGCCCCGGCTACAGTAATCCTCCTGAACGGGCACCCGGTTTTTAGAAGCAATGGCCTGGAGTTGGCATCATAATTGGAGTCATGGTGGGTCAAGCATATTTGTCAGTCGTTTTCGTGGAAATTTATGAAATTTACGAATGAATATGACTTCACAGTGACCCAAAAAGTCTTTTTAAGGTTAATTAGAATTTCTAAAATTTTTGGTGTTTTTCTGGCGCTCAAGTTAATGCTCCAGGATGTAAATTATGCCAAAAAATCTTCGCAATATTTGATTTTCGAAAAAATAGCTTTTCCGCTGGCTGTAGCTATCTGGAAAACGGATTTTTTTTGTCGAAAACGACAATGCCGAAACTTCACTTCACTTGACTTTATTTTCTTTAAACCCTCTGATGCTCGAACGTCATCACTTTTCTAGCGCCATCAGACATTTCCCATTTTTTTGCGTGCTTCTGCTTTTTCTGCGGACATCTATACCCGGTCTATGCGTTGTATGCCACTTCCCGTAGGTCAAACGGATCCCCTTTCTCATTTATTATTATTTCAAGGTTTGGAGGCGGCGGGAGAGGGGTGAGAAGGCCAGGAAACGCGCAAAAAACTCGACTTTGCCTTCTTTTTTCTAGGTTTTTTTCGAAAATTTAGAATCTAACGTAGAAGGACATTGCTCATCGAGATATCTCACTCTCTCGCTCTCTCTCTGACTCTCGCGCTCTCTGTCTCTCGCCCTCAACCACATTTTCTGCCATCTGAATTTCCCTCTTTCCTGAATGACCCCCGCTAGCTCGCCCTGCATTGTCCTTGATCTTGGCCAGTTTACCCTTGTGATCCAAATTAAAATTAATTTTTGTTTCATTTTCCTCAAGAATCTCTGCTAGTAAGCCTCCTTCTAGCGTCTCTGCCAATCTTCCGTAGTTTTACTCACCGTTCCTAAAAAATTCTGATGGCTTGCCGGATACGGCCATATTTTTTTCTAAAAGTTCGCTGCTCGTTTCATCCATTTGCTGGTTTCCCAAAGAATCTCGGCTAACTTCCTTACCTGCGCCATTAGAAGCCAGACAGACACCTTACCAAGAACACCAAAACTTTGCTAATCCCGTACAGTCACGTAGCGCTCCATTTTTCACCTATGGCCAAACATCCAACTTCACGCATCCATTGGCCGGCGATTTCAGGGGACCCCGAGGCAGCTCCAAAAAACCCACGGGAGAGCCACGGCTAAAATTTCGTTGCCGACCACGGCCGACGAATATTCTAACCTGGCCATGTAACCTGAGATGTTGTGCGCACACACAGGTAAATAGACGAGAGAGAGAGAGAGAGAGGGAGGGAGAGAGAGACGTACCGACAGACATACAGAGAAACAGAATTGATTATGACGGGTGGTGGCAAGGCTCGAGGCCTCAGTATTCCTGGGGTTCTTTCTAATAAGGCAGCATATTCTATTCCGGTGTTGGTTGCTTCGATGGCTTCTGCGATTATCATAGACGACACCGGATCCGCGGAGATTTGGCAGAAGACAGGTGGGAGAGAGAGAGAGAGAAAGAGAGAGGGAAACACGCAGAGATACCAAGACAGCTCGGGATTTTCGCCATAACCTCCCATGGCTCCTCGGGTTACCGACCCCCGAATCACAGCTACCTGATCTGATGTCTTTTTGGGGGTGTTTTTCTATAGCGCCCTCGCCCGCTGGGATTTTCGTACATTCTTCCTTTTTCTAAACGACTTGGCTTCGGAGTTTACCATATTTTGGATGTTTCTATCTGACTCTCGTTATCGAGCTCTGTCACTCTCGCTCTCACGCTCCTCGCTCTCGCTCGCTCGCTCTCTCGCTCTTTCTCTCGCTCTTTTCGTCTCTCGCTCTCTATTTCCCGCACCCTCTCCTCTCTCACCTGTCAGCTACGCTAGCTACTTGATACTACGCGATGCTACGCGATTGTACGTTACGTTACGTTACGCTCCTGCGCTTTTAAAGAGCAAACCCGACCTGAGGAACGAAAACTGAGTGTGACGTTTTTCCTTGTCTTAGCAGTTAGCCTGTGATGTCCCAGTGCCTTTAAATGCATTAATAGACATCACGATTAAAACAGTTACCTTTGCCAGACTGTACCTCGACATTTGGTGTTGTAATTAGCTGAAGGCCCATTTTATGAAATTACATGCCCCATTTTTTTGTCATTTTTCCTGATGGCCGCAGCCTCACGCTTTATCCGTCTAAAACCCCATGTTGCATCAAACTTGACCCATCCTGCCAGACTCCTTCACTCATTTCGTCACCCATCGGGTCCCAACGGGGCCCCAAGTTTGGCCCGAGTTGTGTGGCATTTTCGAGCAGCGGCTGACTCCTTCGGGTAGACAAACATTGCTCTCTCTCTCTCTCTGTTTCTCTCTCTCTCTCTCTCTCTCTCTCTCCTACTTGTGAATGCCCTTCATGGAGTCTGTGCTTTTCGTGGATTTGTGTCTACCCAGGTGGCGGACCGACGAACTTTGAAGCCGATTGGCCTAGGTGGCGCAAAAGTCGGGAAGGGCTTTTGGTTCGTGTTTAAATAGGTCCAAGCAGTCATTCTAAAGGTTCCCCATCTTGACTATTTCGTCATCTTAACTAGTTTAAGTATAATTTTAATTCTGAACGTCAAAATTCGGTTCCAGAAATGCTTGACGACACGACCGACGGCTGGAACGACGCCTCCTCCAACAACACGCACAAGATGCCCGCCGGCGCGCTCACTGGTGCGTTTTTAAATGGATTTTTTCGGATTCAGACTACAAATTTTATTCCTTTGCTAAATCCCCGAAACTCGTATATGATTTTCCAAGATCCTGCCCTTTTTAGAGAATTTTACAACCGTTCTTACAACAACGAAAACGCGAAAGTGAAACGCGAAATTTTTTTGCAATGCATAACAATCAATTGCATGATTTTAGTATTAACCAGGGTTGAAAAGCCGCTTCGCGACTTTTCAACCCTGGCCCCGTCTTGAACCGCATGCTGTTCTACGCTTTGCATAATTGCGCTGAATTCAGATGACAAAAAAATGAAAAGGTTCGCTTGTGACCCTTTATATAGACGACTCCCCACTTCCGGTCAATGCTAATTTTTCCTAGCAAAGAGGGTTTTACAAAAACTTAAATTTAATATCGAAAATGGCTGATTTTTATAAATCTGATATGTGGGCAGTCATCCCCAGACCATTACACACATAATGACATCTGGTATCCACCCCTAACTTCTTCCCCTATGGAGATACTACTGGAACAACGATACGGAAGTGGATGCAAAGTGGCACAGACACACATACACTACAGGGTGTCCCAAAAAACCCCCTAGCCGGCCGCAGACCTGTTCGATTTTTACGATTTAGGTATCTATCGAAAGCTCTCGCAAAGGCGAGTCCAGCACGTCTTGCCGATTTTCGAAATGTCGAAATTTTTTTATCATTTATTAATGTTTTTTGCGTAACGCGCGGGTTTTCTGATGTTTTTCTGACAAGGCGTTTTTACAAAAATCGCAATTTAAGATTTTTTATGCCTTCCCTGGCAGCCCAACGACAGCTCTTTGAAAGCCGTTTGCAAAAACACAGCTTGGATAGCGCTTAAACCGGTTAAACTGCGTTTTGGACAAAAAAGCGGGTCCTTTTTGCCTGAAAAAGGCCGAAAAGCGAGCAAAAAATTTCGACATTTCGAAAATCGGCAAGCCGTGCTGGACTCGCCTTCCAGAGCTTCGATAGTACCAAATCGTCAAAATCGGACAGGTCTGCGGCAGGGATTTGGGACACCCTGTACTTTTTTATATATAGTAGGATTTTAATATCTTACTATTGCTATGTAATGTGGTTAAGCGGAAGGGTCACATTACGACATTTAAACAAGGATTTTTTGACGCAAAATCCGTTTTTGAACCCGTAAGCAATTTTTGTCTCTAACCAGCCGCTCATAATCCTACAATATATAAAAAAATGGTGTTTGTGTGTGTGTCTGTGCCACCTTGCATACAACTTCCGTCACCGTGTTCCAGTAGTATCTCAAGAAGGGAAGTACTTAGGGGTATGTTCGATACGTTATTAGGTGCGTAATGGCCAGGAGATGACTGCACACAGATCATATTTAACAAAAACACCTTTTCGCTATTAAATTTAAGTTTTTGTTCCAAAATTGGAGACTCTCTTTGTTAGGAATCAATTAGCATGCGCCGGAAGTGGCGATCGCCTATATAACGGGGAAGAAGAAATACTTTTCATTTTTTCCTTATCGGAATCCAAGAAAATCATGCAAAGTGGAGAATATTTTAGGGGCAGACGGGGCCAGGGTTGAAAAGTGGCGAAGCGGCTTTTCAACCCTGGTTCATGATTTAAAAAAGCTAATTTTTTTGATTTCCTGTTAAAATCACCTTGATTTATTAATATAGCTCTCTTTTGGTAGATTCATCGAACCTTAGAAAGTCAGGCTTTTGCTAAAAACCTATTTTTAGTGCTTGTGATCGCGGCGGTGGCCATCACCTCCGTAATCGTCACCCTCGTTTGCATGCTGGCGAATAGTCGATGGACGCGACGCTCCCAAACACGGTTACAGGTAGGCAGGATATTTATTACTGGTTTAGCGGTGTTGTGACATTTTAATATTTGTTAATTTTTATTTTATTTAAAGACTAGCCTCGCTTAAACTCTCAAATCAATCTCAAAATTTGGCCGAAAAATCGATATTTTTGCATTTTGTAATAAAAATTTGAATATTTTTGACGTTTAGAGAAAGTAAAAAGAGTTTAAGAAACGTTCCCCATGTAGCTTAGGAAAATAGAACACAGAAATTCGATGAAAATTTCCAGGCCTCATCCGCAAGCCGTACGGGCCCAACGATGGTGGTCGTCGATCGGGCTCCCTCCACATTGCCAAACTTGCCGCCAACCTTGCCGCCAATCTACACAACGGATGTGCGTTTGATTCCCCCTCCCCCCGCTAACGACACAGAACCCAGAACCTAACGTTACGGTTTAAAAAATTTAGCGTTATCTTGTTGAATACTTTTTCAGACGCAAGGCCCGAAGTACTTTGACGCGCCGCCGTCGTATGATGAGGCCGTCAACACGCCCGTACACTCGCCCGTCAGCCCGGTACCACCCGCTGCACTGGTGGTAAGTTCCAAAAACATGCCCCAACGTCATACTCCTATTTACGGAAAGGTTTTCATGGCCCCCGTTCACGCCCAGGTCAAAAATATCTGCTTTGTGCGCTGCCGGGACCAAGGGGATGATGATTTCCTATTTGTTGGTCACAAGAACCACCGGGAGCACCGCCGCGCCCCGGTCCCCTGGCAAACAGAAAAACCTACAAATTTTGGCGCGGCGCACCGCTATCGAGCGCAGCGGCACCACCTGTAAGCGGCCGGTAAACAATGGGTTTGATGATCGGGGAGAGAGAGAGAGCGAGAGAGAGAAAGAGAGTGAGAGTGAGAGAGGGAGAGAGAGCAAGTTAATTCCGAGGCTAATCCCCCTTCCGATAGGTCGGTTGGCAGAACAGATTCTAGTAGTGTCTCGCAAAAGCAGAATTTTTGACGGCAAAAGGTATGGGTGTTTTTAAGGGAGAGACGATGCGGCGTTTTATTATCGAGCAGTCTCTCTCTTTCTCTCGCTTTCTCTCTCACTCTCTCTCTCTCTCGCTCTATCTCTATATCGATTTCTCTCACACTCTATTTCTCTCTCTCGCTCTCTCGCTCTCTCACCGTCACCCTCTCTCTCACTGCTCTCGTTCAGAAAAATTCGCATTTCCTAGAAAAATAAACTCAAAAATCGATTCCAGGCTCCCCAAGTAGCTGCTGCTCAAGTCGGCCAACCACGACGGCCAGACAGCCAAGAACGACGCGGCTCCCAGATGACCGAAATCGAGTTAACATGATGCTAGCTAGGAGCGTGACATTGACAGTATTCTCACACCTCGTTAGATGTACCTAATTGTACCACCCAAGCCTAAGCCTAAGCCTAAGCCCAAGCCTAAGCCCCTTCTCCCCGGTTGTCTTCTATGCTGCTGCTGATGCTTTCATTTACGGGTCCACCAATAAATATGCGATATGCGCAAAATATGCATAAAAATACAAAAAATACAGTAACCACAGCACATCAAGAGTTTAAAAAATTTATTGGAATTTAATCGAAATCCGAGGCGCGGGGGTGAGACGGCGATCATTTCTTCTCCTCCCTGTCCGACGTCCTCGTGCCGCGCTTCTCGCCCGTCTGAAATATGGATAAATTTGCGCTTGGTGACCAGCTCGCCGACCTTGAGCATCTTCTTGAGGTCCTGCTTGGTCTTCTCCTCGTGCTCGCGGATGCTCTCCAGCGACTTGTCCCACCACTCGTCCGCCTTGCAGTAGACGTCGCTGGAATTTTTGGGTGGATTTTGGGGGTCAGGACGATATACGAAAACCTAGCAAGCCGCGTATAGAGCGAGATACGCGACGCCGCAGCTCCAAATAATGAGACACGCGACGGAGCCTCGACGCGCCCAGCGGCTCTGTCTAACCCCCACCCACCGATGGAACTTGGTGAAGATGCTGGGGTAGTGCTTGTGGAAGAGGCGCTCAATCCGCCCGCCCAGCCCGCGCCAGTTGAACGTCACGGAGACGAGCTTGTAGGCGCACATCACCGACACCTAGACGTTCCATCATCTTCAAGCGGTCATCTCCAACCGACCCCCTCAGCATCCATCCAGTCCTCCTCCAACGGCCCGATCTCCATCTTCTCGCTGCGCACCTGCCGGGGGTCGTTCTTCTCGTTGATCTCCTGAAGTGAACATCTACATCAAGGCTCTGCAGCTCTTTCCCACCGACGCCTTGAGGTGCTGGTCATCGTAGATGTTCAGCTCGATCACCTCGCGCTTCTTGTGCTTGGTATTGAGGGCCTGAAAATGGCGAGGTTCTGAAGACGGAAGACGGCCCCACATTGTTCGTGTCGCCGGCGTCCTGGAGGTGCATCGACTCGATCTCCAGCCGGAAGCTCTTCTTCATGTAGCCGGGGTTCTTGAAGGCGTACAGCGCGTCAACAACCAAGAAATACCGTAATGACCGTCTTGAAGTAGGGGTATGCGTTCCACGACTCTTCGTGCAGCTCGAACGCGGCCTCGGGCAACATCTTCAACAAGTCCAAAGTAGCTGAACTTGCCACGAAGCTGCATACCTTCTGCACCAACCACGGCACCTTGCTCCTGACGCGGTAGATCTTGTGGGTGTAGATGCCCTCGAGCTCGCGGCCCGGGCACACCACCTCGTCAGTGCCGAACTCGCGCTGGACGACAACCTGGAAGGTGCTGCAGATGAACTTGCTGAAGTTGATGGCATTAAAAAGGGTTCTGGGCTAGCTCAGACACCCCAGCCGACCCCCACCTACCGTATCTCGGCTCCCTGTTGTTCATCTACAGGTGTGTAAAGTATACCAAAATAGTCGCCAGAGAAAGACGAACATTTTGGTATACTTTACCACTAGATAAAAGAGCCGAGATAAAGTGTGCCGGCTGGGAGGTATCGAATCTTACCGGGTTCTGGAAAAGAGGTAAAAATGGATGGAAAAGGAACGAAAGGGACTGGATCGTTAGCGGGGGGGAATCAATTTTTCTCAATTAATCCAATACCGTATAGAGGTAGAAAGCATTTTTACAGTTTTTAGACAAAAAAAACTCCTAAAACTATCAAAATTTCGCAAATTTTTGATATTTTTGGTAAAAAATCTATGATAAATGACCATAAATTAAAAATGTCGAATCTTTCTAAATTTAAAAAATTAATTTTCTAAAATAAACACTAGTGAAATGTTTGAAAAACCTTAATATCACCAAAAGGTTTCTCCAAGCGGAAAAACAAGAGATTAGTTTCCTCTGCTAACTCCCCCCCTGCTAACAGTCCAGTACTCCAAAAGTGCCAATGTTCAATTTTGCAAATTTTTGAAATTCGTCAGGCCCTTTGAAAGCCCCTGTGCACACCTCAACCCCCTCTCCGCCGCCCGTCTCGGCCTTGCTCGCCTCGGCGGTGTTGTACAGGTGGCCGCGCTGGAAGTCGTCCACCTCGAACGGCATCAGGATTCGATATTCCTGCAGGTTATTTTAGGGTACAGACTGCGCGAGGCTACTCCACATACCTTCACAAGCATGTTGTGGATAAATGAATTTGGGGGAGAAGGATGAGTAGTAAATGGGCCGCAGGATAGCAGTGAGGCTTTAAAAACTGGAAATTTAACCAAATTTGGGGCACTTCCGGTGCGATGCAAATCTGGATGTTTCTCTGAATTCATGCAATTCCTCACGATTCCATGTAGAGAAAAATTACGGTAACGCGGTACTGGGCTGTTAGCGGGGGGGGCAAATTTTTCCATTTGGCCCTCAAAGGAAATATAAATAATTTTGATGGCATTTTATGGAATTTTTAGATCATAAAAGCATATTAAAAATTATGGAACTTATTGCAAATTCGAATTTTTGGTCAAAAACGTAAGAAAAATGACTAAAAAAAAGGCCAAGCTTTGCAATTTTTCAAAATGTTTTATAATTTCCTAGCAAACAGAACTATCAAAAACGCCATAAAAATACGGTATTTTTTTATGGCTATTTAAAGGCGTCCGAATAAAATTAGTTTCCCCGCCAACCCACCCCCCCGCTAACAGTCCAGTACCCCCGTAATGGTAATCTTATGCATTTTAGTATAAAAAATTAGCTTGATAAATTCATTTTATTCAATCGCAGACACAAATATACACGTTTCACGGGTTGAGGGATGAATGGAAGATTTCTTTGGGGCGGGGCACCGTTGGCGGCTAAAAACCGATTCGTTTGGCCCGCAAAACGTGCACAACCTACCGTAGTTCTAGAACACAAAGCTGAACACGATCACCAGGGCGTAGATAATGAACGAGGCGAAGAAGATCAACTGGAGAAGGTGTTTTCGGGTTCCTTCTAGGTGTCTGGATCTTACCTGATTCATAGCATGAGCCGGAGCCGCGTACTTGAGCGCCGCGTCCTCGTGCTTTGTCGACTAGAAACATGATTACGAGCTTCAAAATTTAGATACCTTCGGCATCGGGAGGACGAGGCTGACGATGGAGACGAGCCGATCCACCCAATGTGGGGGAGGAATTTCTCAAATTAACGAAATTATACTTTTTAGTAAATTTTCATACCAGCTGGGCTGGACGCCAGCTTTTCCAGGATCATGGAGGCGACAAAGAGGAGGCCGGTCATTACAAGGTTGAAGCCCGCGAATTTTACTGGAAAGATATCTGTTTCTCTCTCTGTTGGCCCCTCTCTCTCCTTCTCACTCTCTCGCGCTCTCTCTCACTCTCACTCACTCTCTCTTTCTCGATATCTCTCCTTTCTCTCTCTCTCTTTCTCTCTCCTCTCTCTCTCTCTCTCTATTTCTCTCTCTCTCTCTCTCTCTCTCTCTCTCTCTCTCTCTCTCGCTCTCTCTCTCCCCTACTTACATATTGTCGGCGTATGCGTGGTGAACGACGGCAATCGCTGCGAAACGAGCAGCAACGACAGCAACTGCGACACGATCGAAAACGCCAGGAGCATGATTTGACGCGAGGACAGCTACAGCGAAAAATTCTCTAAAATCCGAAAAACTGGCCTGGAAGAACACAGCGGAAATGGTGAACAACGAGGTGAGGAGGGCGGGGAGCAAGATCTCGGAGACGAAGTAGACGGCGTTTCGGCTCAAGGTCACACACATCTACAACGAGGTTTTGCAAGCCGTTCAGGGGGCTTACCTCAGCATTGGCCGCCTGGATGTCGAAGGGGTTTTTGTGCCAGTCGGAGAGGGTTGTGATGGTGTAGGGAGATTCCTAAAGGGAAGCTAAAAATTGAGGAGCCGTACATCCCTTTAAAGGGATTAGTAAGTCTCAGAATTAACCCCAGTGATCCACTAGATGTTGACAATACTCAAGCTAAAGAGGAGCATGAGATCTAGACAGCAAGATTTGGCTGATATTTAAACTTCCCAGTCCCTTTAGCGTAGCCCAAAAAGCTCACGTTCATCTCCAGTCCCTCGATCTGCCATCCAGTGACCCGGGTGTCGGTGAACTCCTCCCTGTCCTTGTCCCGCACCTCCTCTGCAACCGAGAACTTGGCGGCCAACAGGCGCTTGTCGTCGAATTTGTAGCACACCTGAAAGAGGGCGAGGATTAGACTTTAAAGGGACCCACAAGGCATGGATATGGATAGGCTAAATTTCTATCTAGGCTTAAGCCAAACCCAAGCCTGAGCCTAAGTCATAGCACACCGATGCTTGCCGGTCCCTTTAAGTTGCTGCTATGGGCCAATGGTCTCTGCTAGCTTGCCCCAGAGCAACCCAGAAGCCAAAAAATGTACTTACCCTCTGAATATCCGTCGGGAACTCCTCGTAGAGGAACGAGTAGGGCGAGCTAAAAGGTGCTTTTTTTACAGAAAATAATAGCAATACTAGAGGTCGAAATTGTATTTAATTTTTAGCACTTACGTAAAGATAAAATCGGTCCAGAGATAAATTTGTCCGGTGTAGTTTGCGGCCAACACCTTGCTCGTGACGCTCCCGGCACCGGTTGATGAGCTACCGCCCCTAAAATTGCGGAGATTAGCATAATACACGTAAGGCTTTAAGGTAAGTGAGCGTGAGCAGCAGCTTGAGTTATAGCACCAACTTAAAACGCCTTTCTTAAGCCGGGAATTCCGTAAATTACATTAATTCCGGGCCGATCGGTAGCGCTTCGCCCTTGTTTTCACTGAAAAAGGGTACAAAAATTTTGCAAATTTTGCGGTGCTTACGCATTATCGGTGGGGGGGGGAACCAACTTTTTTACGGACCCAGAAACGCTAAGCAGCGTATAATACGTATTTTAATCGTGTTTTAACAAAAATGATCTAGATTTTGAATAGAGAAACTATCTGAAAGAACTTTTAAAATATTTTAAAATTCGAGTTTTGATCGAAAATCGCTATTTTTTGTCGTTATCCAAAAATTTGAAGAGTTTTTGCGCTTATCAACCGTCGAAGACGATTAGAAACACTCCCGCTATTTTTATTAGAAAACTAGGGGGCCTTGAACCCCCCCCCCATAGTGCAGAAGCGCCTGTTTGTATAGCATTTTAATGCATTTCAAAATTGGAATTATGACTTAAAAAGCGAACCCGTTGATCTGCACAATTTGCGGGGTCCAAATCTGGATCCAGTAGAAGTTCAGCCACGACAGCCCCCACTCCTCCTTCTTCCAGGCGATTTTCGTGTCGTTCCAGCTCTGAAGCAGTTTATGACGCTCTATCAATTTTTATTCTTATGGCAAAAACATTTGTCTGTACTTTAAAACCACTTTGAGCCCGACTCACCAGCACCATTCTGCCGTAGACGCGCACGCTCTGCTTCTTTTCGTCAATTTCGAGGTTGTTGATGCGCACGCTTTCGACTCGCACCTCTCGGGTCACGTTTTCGGTATCGTTTTTGTAGTTTTCCTGAATGTTCTCGTATGCACAAAAAAATGTCCTAAAATTTGCATACCTGGATGTGCTGTCGGAGTTTCCAGGCTTTCTCGCCTCCTTGGCACGAGCGGCAAGATTTTCGGCAGTTGGCCATCATCCTAGAAAAATTTGTCTGCCTCTCTCGTTTGTCTGTCTCTCTTTCTCCCACACGCTCTTCCTCTCTCTCTCTCTCTCTCTCTCTCTCTCTCTCACTCACTCTCCGTTGCTTGGTCGTTCACTCTGTACTTTTTGCTAGACGGCATTTAAAAAATAACAAATCAATATATCTGCTCTCGCGCGCTAACTCTCTCTCTCTCGCTCTCTCGCTCTCTCTCTCGCCTTCGCTCTCGCTCTCTCGCCCTCGCTCTCTCTCTACTCTCCCCTCTCTCCTCCTCTTTCTCTCACCCTCCCTCGCTCTCTCGTCCTTACCAAACGGCATTAGAAGAGCATTCTCCCTGTGCTGCCCATTCCGTACACTTCGGATCAGCGTCCGTACATCCTGGCGCCTCCCCAAGAGCTAAAATTCAAAAAGCTTTAAATTTTCATTTTCTTTCCCACATAGCCAAGGTAATAGTGTGAGCAGCACGAGCAACCGCATCCCTGAAATTTTTTTGGTGCATAGTGTTTTTAAACGATCGGGAAAGCATAGAAAACAAAAATTAGCTTTCACAATATATTTTTCCCGATTTCTTTTTTCACTAATATTTCTCTCGATTTTTCTGACCTGGTTCGGAATGTTTCCAGAAGAATTAGACATGCAAAACTGCCGAAAGTTGTGGGTGCGGTTTGAAAGCTGCGGAATTAAATATGGGCAATCGCTAGGCGACGGGTGGTTTTGAAGAGGGAATGGGGCGTTCTTGGAGGGGCCCTGTCAGTTCCGGAACAATTTTGCAAAAATGATTTTGAATTTGCTTTATTTGCAATTTTTTTTGCAATACATATCCCAGTTTTTTATTTTTTTTTATTTACGATTTTTTAGTGGTCTCTATTCTCTTTAGCACTCCTCCTTGAACTAGTTCCTTGAGGTACCCAGGGGGAAAACGAGAAAATCCCGATAACAACAAAAAATCGCGGCAACCGAAAACCCGACAGCCGTAATACCGACAGCCAAAATCCCGACATCCATAATACCGACAGGCAAAGGCCGACGGAAGCGACATTCAAACCAGCGCCAAGAATGTGTCGAGATTTTGACGCGCCGGACGTTTTGCTGTCGGCATTTTGGCCTGTCGGGGGTTTAGATGTTTTGGACTATGGTTTTCAGGATTTGTAGCAAATACCCTTGTGGAATTTAATTTCGAGGTAAGCTAGCAGAGATTCTTATGGACAGGTCCGTGCATGGGCTAGCAGTTATTATTAGAGAAATTCGGGCCACGAGGGATGCTGGCAAAGGTGCCTGGGACAGCAAAGGACAATTGGGTTAGTTAGCGTAGATTATTGAGGGAATCATACGGATTGCGGAAAGCATGCATGGGCAAGCTAGCAGGGATTCTTGACGAAATTCGGTGCGCAAAAACAGACTAGCAGTGATTCTTTAGGAAATCCCGTGCGTGAAGGCAAACCAGCGGAGATTTTTGAGGAAGTTTAGTCTCGGAAATAGGATCTTTTTCGAAGCGTCCGGAAGTTCGAGCGGATGATTTACTAGCAGATCTTTTGGAGATCAGGCCGGGCAAGGTAGCAGAGAGCCTTTCGGAAATTCCTGTTAAAAGTGCAGGCAAAATCCGGATAAATAGCTATACGGGCATGAATCGGGGAGCATGAGCGGCAGCAGAGCACGAGATTGCCCAAAAAAGGGCTTCTACCCTAATCTTCACCTCGTCTACCCGGCCGGCCTAAAGCTCGGGCTGCCACCGGCCGGAACCGGCTGAGAGACGAGAGAGAAAGAGAGAGAGAGAGAGAGAGAGAGAGAGAGAGAACCATTTGGGGGTTTGGAAGGGGGTGGATGTCTCAATCATGGCATCTCCCACCCAGTCAGTCACTGGTTGTTGGCTGGAAAACAAGCCCCTGCTCGGCTGCCAAAAGCCTCCTCCTGCTCCTCTTCCCTCTGATCCGAGCCTGATTCCGATCCGCATCCCCCCCGGATCCTCACCATCAAACCCGAAATCCAACCACAGGAGGGGGAGCACCCATTTTCAGGCTCAAGGCAACCCGGCGAGACTAATGGCGAAAAATAGGAAGGAGATAAGGAAATGGGGGTGTTTTAAAGGAATGGTGAAATGGTAGTTAGGCAGCGAGGGAATTCCAAACAGGGGACGGGAAGAGTTGAAAGAGAGAAAGAGAGCGAGAGAAAGAGAATCGATGGAAAGGGAGAGAGAACCAGAATTAGTGAGAGAGAGAGAGGCAGAGAGAAAGAGCGAGGGAGGGGGAAGAGAGGGCGCGACAGGGAAACCAGAAGATAGAGAAAGAGACAGATCGAGAGAGAAATCGTCAGATACGGAGATAAAGAGATAATCAGAACGCAAGCAAGAGAAAGGGAGAGAGCGAGTGTGAGTGACAAAGACGTTACTGGAGGAATTCTTGGGGAATGCGCCCTGAAGTAAAATTGGCACCTTGTGAATCTGGGGCTATGGGTTTCTCGATGACACAAAAAGCATCTGTCAAAACTTGTGAGCGCTGAAGAGTTTCCAGCTAATAATATCGAAGAACTATAATTCTGGCTGACTCAAAACAAGTTATCCAGAATTCAATCGCCATTTTTAGGGTTTAAGATGGGTTGCAACGTCTCGTCCAACGGGCAGTTCGAACCGGAGAAGTACGTTTTTGTCTAAAGGAAAATGAAGGAAGAAAGAAAAAGTTATCAAAATGGCATCAAAACACGAATCGGTTCAGGTACGACTCTATATGGAACGAGATGCCGGAGCAGGTGCCGGAGCGGAGCAGATCGAAGAAGGGGGCCAAGGTAGGTCGCGTTGCGTGGCGCGCTGCGTGGCGCATTGCGTATCGCGTTGCATGTCGCGTGGCGTATAGCCTTGCGTATCGTGTTGGGAGCCGCATTGCGTATTGCGTTGCGTGCCGCGCTGCGTGGCGCGTTGTGTGTCGCGTTGCGTGGCGCGTTGTGTGTCGCGTTTCGTGGCGCGTTGCGTGTCCCATTTAGATAGCCTGGCGTGTTGCGTGTCGCGAGACGCATCGCGTAGCGTAGTCAAATTACATACGGGAATAGACGAGAAATGGAGGCCTATGCCTAAAAGGCGGATCCGTACGAGCCCTCCCATAATATTCCTTGGGGTGGTTGAAGTGTGATCGAGTGGGTTTCTTCACAAAAACTCTGCGATGATCATAGCCCCGCGGCGACGGCTCATTTCCTCTTCTACAGCTAGGGACCGGGGGGCACATAAAGGGAAACTGTATGCCCACCCAAGCGAAAATCCATCCCCCCGCCCCCTTCCCCAAAACTTCTTTTTCTCGAAACCGCCTCGGAAAACCGGAATGGCAGCAGGGATATGGTTGTTAAAGGGGCCGGCAAGGCAGGAGTGTTATGGATTTCGGTAGTGATGTAAGTTTTGCGCCGGCGAGATCCAAAACATAAGATTACGAGGCAAAAACACGCGATTTCCGCGCGTGTACGCTTTGTGTCGCGGCCATGCCTGGATGCTTACTCTATGGGGGTTCTTTCGCATTATCGGGGAGGGGTTAATTTTTTTAATGCGAAATTTTTCCTGATAAATATAGGGAATTCTTTCATAGATTAGTGGTAAAATTCTTATTATGCCTAAACGCAAAAGTAGTATACAAATTTTTATGAAAAGAATTTGGAAGCCTATTTTTCTTATTCCTGTCTAACAAATTTGTAAAGAAAACGATAAAAATACGATTTTTTTGTGCCAAAAAATCCCAATTTCGACAAAAATTTCGACATTTTGAAAATTGAACAATTTTTGAGATAATTTTTCCACTTAAATGGTAGCTAAATTTTATTGAAAGCACTATTAAAATACTTTCTATAACGTTACTAGGTCTATCTGAAATTATATAAAAACCGAAGGAGTAACACATCCCATCGAGGGAGCGCGCCGCGCTGGCAACGCGTCTACGAGATCGCGCTGAGGGACGAAAATATCAAAATTTTACGCAGATACGCCAAAGCTTTAGCTTTTTTGGGTTGCCCGGAAATACGCTAAAAATACTATGGAATACTCTGGTTTTTAGATAATGCGCATCAACCTCATCACGACATTCAAGGACTTCAAAAACGAACGGCTAGCCATACACGACTTGGTGAGGGCTGAAAATTTTGCCTAGAGTCTACCAAGTTTAGCTCGAAGACCCAGAAATTTTACTGGCAGCCAGAGGAAAAGATGTGACGATACAGCTAGAGGATTTCTATGCCGGCCAAAAGGTAAAAAAATGGCTCCAACGGGTATTGAAACCTTTTCAGGCTTCTTTCGAGGACGCGCACTCGCCATTTTTGTTGGCCCATTGTCTGGAGGAGAGTAAGATGGAGAATGGGAATCCGTATTATATACATTTATTTGGGTGGGTTTCGAGTTTATTTGCGTTTAAAGGTTCTGGCAAGGCATGACTAGGGATTTTTCGAGTAGCGCTATAGATTTTTACGCGCGCGTTCGGATTTTTTTGCGTAATTACACGTAAAAAAATGTGGGTAAAAATCCATGGGGACCCAGGCTCCAGTTCAAACCACAGCTGTGCCTTGCCCGCACATTTAAAGGTGTTAGAAACTCGGAGAATCTACCGATTTTTGCCTAGGTCTCGACAGTGAGACTTTGACGTAAGATAGACGCACACAATATGATTCGAATCTGGTTGAAACGTAAGTTAAAAAGCGCTCAAATATTGCGACAGCGTCATTTGGTGCGCCACGTAGCTGTCGAGACCTAGTGGAAGGGTGGGGTCGATTCTGGCAGTGGCTCTTTTACTACATGTGATCTACGATATGCGTCATAAGGTCGATAACACTATATTTCAGCGAAGTGCTCGGCTACACGCTACCCACCGACTTCTGGAATACAGAATTCCTCGAGCGATTCGGGTTGCGCCCCGGGTTATCCCTGTCGGAGATGGCGGTGGCTCTCGCGAAAATTGGCAATCCGAATGGTGGGTGTCGAATAGCTTTTTAATGGGATTAGCAAGGCAAGAAATCTTAGTCATTTTTCGGGGAAAGAAAATCGAAATTATTCGGTGTTTTTGGGCCTGAAAAAGAATTCATCGAAGTTTTCGATTTACCGCAAAAGGATAAAAAAATTTTTAGATGTGAAGATAAAAGATCTAAATACCATTTAAAGCTATTTTCTAGCAATCTACTTCCAACGCGACGCCTCCTTTCTGCGCGAGATCCCGTTCCACGAGCCTGTCTTTATCGACGAGCCCCTAGGCCGGCAAAGGGCCAACTATCTGGCGGAAAGTGTCCAGAGGAAGGCGAAGGTATCGAATTTTTTTGCTATAGTGGCACTTAGGACTTACTTTCTATCAGAAGTTGAAAGTATAGAAAGTATTCCTTTGGAATGCGTAGAAAAGCAGCTTTTGTACAACCAGAATTGAGATTAAGCCGATACAAAAGATTTAATGTTGCTCACAAAAATAGAAAAGGTTATAAATTAAAAACAGCATAAGATGGATATGGAATAAAAAATCCCACTGATCGCATAGAATAATATAGCGAAAATGGCTTTGCCGCCCAGGGAACCACCATAAGCTGTCCGTTTGCCTGTTTCTCTCTCTCACCGACCCTCTCTCTCTCTCGCTCTCTCTCTCCCTCTCTCTCTCTCTCTGCTTATATGCCGCATAGCCGGGTGTGGATGAGGCGGGCAAAAACTGGTTGTTGGTGCAACAGGTTGCATCCCTGTTTTTGCCCATTCTCGGGATCTGTGGATGCTAGATGTCGATTTGGAGAGAGAGAGACAGAGAAAGAGAGAGAGAGAGAGAGAGAGAGAGAGAAAACGCGTGGACGGATATATTCCAGGGAACGGATTTGTCAAAACTGTCAAAACATAGCTCACTTTCTCTCAAATTCAACGATTTTTCCAAATATGGACGGGAAACGGGGGTCTAACCGGTTTGGTCCAAAATGCAAAAAATCCATAAAAATAGCCTAAAAACAGTTATCCGTGAGATTGAGAGGACTAGCAAGCGCTCGACTCCGGACGTTTCAGAGGGCTAGAAAGCCAAAAGCTAGGGGTTAAAAACCACCTTCGTTCCAGAATTTCTATATCTACACCTGCCATACCGAGGGCATCAACAACACCTACAATAAGGACGTCGTATTGAAAGGGTACGATATAACTTTCGTTTAAAGGGACTTGAAAGCGTAAAAATCGACCTTTCCCAGGACTAGGTGTCGCCACAGTGAGAAACGGCGGCAAAATACGAGTTGAAGTCGGTATGAGAAATTCGAAATGATACGGTTAAAGGGCCAGCATCAGATCATGGATCTCGAAGATCTAGAGCTCAACTTTTGGCACGTTTGCAAGCAGTTCAAAAACACCACCATTTCAGCCTTGAGCCCCTGCAGCAGCACATCAAACAGTTTATCCTGCGCCATCTGGCCGCCGATTTTCGGGCTGGAGGCGAAGAAGGGACCAGAAAAATCAGCCAGAAAGCGGAAATGACAAAACAACAACAGGAAAGCATAGAAAAGGTATTACTTTAAAAGGGAGGGACAGGCTGCGTGCTTTGTTATGGATTTTTCAAAGTGAACTTTCAAACTGAATTTTCTATCTAAAATCAGTCCAGAAATTCCCAGTACTGTAATAGTAAGTACTTTAATAGTATCTTTGATGAAATTATGTATATTTCTAGTCACTAAAACTTTTAAATATCCAGATTAACAAAATAACCGTCCATTTTTGTCGAAAATCGGAATTTTTTATATTCCTCGGAATAAATTTTCCTATGTAAATCTGTGGCCTGCTTTCCCGGTCCGTTTAAACCCAATTCTGAACCAACTCCGCGAAGTGGGAGTCCGACTCCAAAACTTGCAACTTCCAACCTGAAGTAAGCTTTACAACACTTCCAGGCCATCGCTCTTTCCACCGAGAACGAGCTCGTCGTGCTGCTGGGAGATTTTGGCACCGGGAAAAGCCGAGTGCTGCAAGCGGTTTAAAAAAATTTAGCTTCAGCCATTTCCGGCTTAGATTTCCCATCAAAAATCGATCCCGCTGATCACCAGCGACAGCGTATCCACGCTGAACTTGGCCGAAAAGTCGTTGTGCATCGATGATGTGGATACGGTAGGCTGGAAAGTGCCTTTGCTACAGTAGTTTTTGTGTTTTTCAGCTCTCCAAAGAACAGCTGGCGCTGCTGGCCACTCAACTCGGAGATGGTCGTCGCTTTTTCGGAACTGCTCGAAAAGTGCCGAAATTTTTGATGAAGGTAAGGTGGAAATAGAATTTTGACATTTTTCAGTTATGCGCATATTAATGGTAGGAAAGGAGGAGCGTAGCGTACTCAAAATCGAGTCAACCAAGCCTAAAATACCGTAATTCCAGAATAACGCCCAATTTCGCGTGGCTACTCTGGCTTTGGGAGGAGATGAGGACCACGACAAAATCAAGGTATCGGAACTGGACAATGCTTTTTTACAAGAAAATTTAGAGAGTCCTATGCCAATTTATGAGCTATCAATCGCCAGCCGAGGAGCTGGAAATTACCAACAAAAAATCCCCGAACTCTACTATGCAAATAGCTGAACTTGTCGCAGACCCGGCGGGGCCTGGTGATGAGAACGAAGCGGAAAACGGTGGGTTTGGGGGCCTGGAAAGGCAGGACTATGGATTTTCTAGCCCGATTTCTTAGCCTAAAAAAAGATATTGAGCTGTCCAAACTACCGTATGAACTTTAGGCACCACCTCAAAAATGTGGACAGTCGAAAAAGCCAAAATCGCCGGCGCGATGATCTGCTTCGGGGCCAAGCCGCATGCAGTTCGTGATTTGGCCAGACACGGAACCATGCGGTAGGTTTTTTTGCGAAAAATCCATCTGATTCTAGTATGTGCGAGGCGGACATGCTGCTGATGGAGTCGGACTCGGTGGGGCATCTACTCATCGGGGCCCTGTGTCTGTTGACACTCTCACTGAACGGGATTGAGGAACGGTTCTTACGGTAGGTTTTTACGCTTCTTCAGCCGAGGACGTAACTAGCGTCTGGCCTGTCGGGATTTTGAACTCTCATGCGGGTTGCGGTTTTTTTTCCGGGGCTGTGCGAATTTTGTTGTCGGCATTCTGACGGAAGGAATTTGTCGGTCAGGATTATCGCAATGAGGATTTTCGTTTGTCGGGATTTTGCTGTCATTTTTGCCGTGCTGATTATGGCTGTCGGTATTTTGGCTACCGGATCTTAACGATCGGGATTTTGGTCTTTTCCCACCCTAGTATTATTTTCAGACGTCTGATGGCCCCGGAAGACCAACTGATTCCGCTGTCATTCAAAAGACGGGGCAAAAACCTGACTTACGGTAAATTGCTTCTTTACGCCTATAAACGTCTATTTTTTCCAGATAACTGTCTCGACCGATATGGGCGACGTGAAGAGGTTCTGGCACTTAGATGGAGGTAGCTTTTGCTCAACAAGGGGAGCACTAGTGGCAGAGGGAAAACAGCGCAACCTGCACTTTAGATACGTCCGGATGCGCATCGCACATTATCTCCAGTTTCCGGACGCAAACCGCAAGCTTCTTGCTGTGTCCGCCGTTTGCAGAAAAGTCATTTGGAAAAGGTGGAGATTGGAATTTTTTCGGAATGAGTGATTTAGATACCTGGTGCACAGCGAAACGTTGGACCACTTTCAGAAGAAGATGCGAGGGAAATAACATTAATAAAAAATTCTATCAACAAATTTGTTTCCACATCTTATTTAGCCAGCTTTTTCGAAAAACGTGTCGAAATGCCATTTCTTCGACATATCCAGCCTAATTCAAAATTCGAGAAAATGAAATTTGGAAAATACGAAATGTCGACAAGATTAAATTTTTGCGAATTCGAATAACGACAAGGTTAGCTGGATAATCGATTTTTCGGTGTTCTGATAGAAAGTTAGATCATGATCCAGATCAGATCATGAGAAAAGCGTTCCGCTAACGGCCCCTTTAAAACATCCATCCCGGAACGACATGATTGGTTGTGTTGTTGGGCGACGTGTCCATTCGTTCTCTCTCTCTCTCTCTCTCTCTCTCTCTCTCTCGCTCTCTCTTTCTCTTCCAAAGCAAAACCTGAAGCAACTGATAAGCCGCGGTCCCATCATTATTCCACCCCGCGGCGAGGAGCCCCCTCTCTTCAGCTAGCGAATGGCCCCGCCACGAACGTTTGCCATTCTGGCCATTGGTAGGTCGTCGGATTTTTAGATTTTATATTCATTAATTTAGTTGGTCTCAGTATTCCAAAATTTTCGAAGCAAAAGCGGACTTTCCTGGCTCGGTTTCCCTAATAAATATTATCAAAAAGAGTTCCCTAGGGCCTAATGGCTTTCGGCATTAAGGACCCACCTGCGCGCTGAATTTCCTAGCTTAACCAATTGAAGGCATGTTAAAACTGAAAGGCAACGTCGATAAGCTTACTTCTAGCGCTGGGATTGGCATGTTGCCATGGGCCAAATGTGAAGGAGCTGCTCCAAAACCAGGATCGGCCCCGGCCGAAAGCGTCAGGAGGTGGAAGTTGGGACAAAACAAGGTCGGCTGTAACCCTAAATAGTTAAATAAAATTATTTTTGTTATCTTAATGAATTAAAGTATTAACAAGACTTTTTTAGACTCGTGATCCTCGACTACACTTTCCGTGGCGAGTCGGTCATCTACGATTTGCTGGAGAACAAAGAAACCGCACCCTCGCACAGTAAGCCGGGCATAAAAACCGCGTAAAATCATAAATTTTAGTTATCGAAGCAAAATACACGTGGGAGACGCTGCACCATGACGCCGATGCGACGATTTTCAGTCGCTTGAAGGTAGGGATGGTTGGATTCGCTGGATTTGCCCTAGTTTGTCCGCTGCGTATCCGGGCCGTGCGGGGATGATATTCCGGATGTGTACGTCCATTTCCAGCAGGGTGGCAACAATCTCATCGGGATTTATATGGATTTGAGGTGAGCATCTACAGGCATTTTTGGCCTGTCCAAACAGTTCTAACTGCAAGCCAATGAGCATAAAACCTCGCTTTGGAGCTAGAGATCCAAATTTCAAAAGGAATCGTAGGCTACGCCTAGAAACTCCAGCCAAGCTATAAACTGTAAACTTCAAACCAAACCCACAGTCCCTCGCCTTCAGGGACAAACCCGAGGGCTACCAACCCCAGTGGAACTTCTTGCTCTCCGTGGCCAACATCGTCTGGACGCCGGCCATCGGCGGAGAGGGAGACTCACAATTTGTCGTTAGTTTTTGGTTTAAAGGGACCGGGAAAAAGAGCGGAATTTTGTAGATTTTCGGAATTATAGGATTCTCCATATGGCCACTGCCAATACGAATTCTCACGACCCCAGGACAAGCATTTCAAGCGGAACATTGGCGGCTGCGAGTTGACAGGGGATTTGTGGGTTTAGAAATTGGAAAAATTAGATTAAAGGTGTTGGAAAGTCCAAAAATCGACCCCTTCCATTGACTAGGTCTCGACACCGAGCTGAATTTTCCTCCAAAGGGTCCAAAATCCTGCTGAATCTTGCGTTAAATTCACTGGTTACAGGCTTTAAAAATGACTTCGAATGCCGTTTGGCTTCTTTTTAAATTGTCTACACCTAGTAAATGCAAGTGGTCGATTTTGGCGCTTCCTAGTAGCTTTAGAATCCACATAAACTGCAAATTTTTTGACCTAATGCCACGTTTTCAGCAATTACACTCGCGCGGACGGCCTGCAGACTACGAAATATACGCAGGAGGTGCTGTACGTGTAAGTGGTTTTCGCACTCCGTGAAAATGTTGCTCATCTACAGCCAAAACGTCAAGACAGACGCGGACATTGTGATTATCGAGGCTGTGGAGGAGTTGAAGATGCGATCGATGATCAATCCGAAATGGGGGATGACGATCGAGAGCCGGTAGGGAGCTCTCTCTCTCTCTCTCTCTCTCTCTCTCTCTCTCTCTCTCTTCTCTCTCTCCCCCTCTCCTTATCTCTCTTTCCCTCTTTCTCTCACCCTATCTCTCTCTCTCTCCCTCTCCCTATCTTTCTTTCCCTCTTTCTCTCACCCTATCTCTCTCCCTCTCTAGCTCTCTTCATCCCTCTCCCTCTCTCTCTTTATCTCTCTCTTCCTGCTCTCTCTCACTGTCCGTCGCTCTCTCTATTGCGCCCTGATGTGCAACTTCAGCGTCAACATCGAGATGGAAAACCGGACCCGAATGTACGTACTCCGCCACTGCGATATGGACAGTCTAGCGGACGACTGCGCCCGGAACGTCTTCAACCTTACCAAGGTGAGCTGATGCTGCCTTACGAGTCCCTTTAACCAGCTTGAAAGCATCAAACCTTCAAATTTTTAGATCAGCGACAAAAAGTACGAAGGGATCCTCCTTGCCCCACGTCGCCCCAATCGATTCGGTGTGGCTGTGGCCGAATACCGCAACCACCTCTATGAGATGGGCCCAAGCCATACGTGCGAGGAGCACGCGCGGCTTTATTCAGGTAATTTCCATCATAACTAGAGATGAAGGTATCGGTAAAACGCTGCTGAATTAATTCCCCGCTGGGCAAGCTAGCGGTGATCGTTTGGGAAACGTAGTTACTGGAAAATAAATGATCGTAAAATATTAGAAGCTGTCGCGAATCTTAGAGATTGCAGCTGGCCATTCTTTTCTAACCCATGCCATCATTTTTCTAAATATACTATTACTCAGAAATCCTCCGCGAAGCTCTCTCAGCCAGCGCCCACGACTTCACCGAAGCCATCCGACACCCCGAAAATGAGCCCGTACTGTAGGGTTTGCGTTGAGAACTTGTAATACGTTTTTAGAAAAGCTATAGCCAATGCCCTCGGGTCGGTCGGAGACTCGGAAAGTTTGAAGGTGTACAGGGAAGTACTCTTTACGGATGCACCGGAAACGTTGGAGGATTATCTATTTGGGGCCGCAGTCGCGGTGTCGAATGACGAGAAGTGGCACAAGAATTTGATGGTAGGTTAGGAAGAGGAGAGAGCGAGAGAGAGAGATAGTGAGAGAGAGAGAGTGGTAGAGAGAACGAGAGACCTTCCAATGGCTCAATTTCAGTACTGGCTTGTGGAAGCCAAAGCCGCATCCGACCCATCCGTCTACCACTCCTTATCCAACGCCTCATTCCAAAATAAGTATGGTAAGACAAAAATCGTAAGATTAATTTTTGAAGCAAAATTGCTGACTTTTCTAGGACTTCGATTATCGATATGATATCATTTTAAGGTAATCACCAAATTCGTCTCGGTGGTCACGGAATGCGCTAATGAGGAGTGCATCGAGAATGCTCTCCTCGCCTTCATCAACCTGCCCGTGCCAGAGTACGCTATTTACTAAGACCGGATGCAAAAACTACCTAGGGCCCTGATCTACGCCCGCCAATACATTTGCCGTGGCCGCGCGGAAAATGTTGAACACGCCGCCCTGGGGGTCATCCGGAACACGGACGTCAAGTTTTACGACTCGCAGGTGGGGCGCAGAGAAAATGGAAATGAAAAATCCCGACAGCCATAATACCGATAACCCAAATCTCGACAACCAAATCCGCGATGTCAAAAATCGTCGGGATTTCGAATTTCGTTATTTTCAATGTCGGTATTATGGTTGGAGTTCGGGAGAAAATTCTAGTCGTTTCGAGAACAGAATTTTTCTAGCTAATTCGAACCCTTGTGAGCGTCTTCCGGAATACGTGTCCCACGGAGACGTCGCTCCAAAGCTCCCAGTTGGCCGTCGATGCACTGCTCGAGTGGGTTTAACTGTCGAAAACGGTAGAGAGAAGACAAGGAGGAGAGCTAGAGAAAACACCAACGAGACAAGATAAGCAAACCCTTTAAATTTCTATATTTGAGCTCGGTGCTGGATCACCCGAACGCGGCCACCCTCCTGCTCCGCGGCGAAAATGACCAATTCCGAGATGAGGAGCGCTGGAATTACTTCTACAAAGCTGTGACCGCCAGCCGGCATCAAGATGAAAATGTAAGGATCTGCGCATCACACCTAGACCCTCAATATGGATTTTAGAAAGACGAAGTATGGCGCCGGATGCGCGCTTTCAAGGTGTTCCGCCCTAACTGGAACCAAAGAGCGCTCGCGGCACGATCCAACCGGTTTTACGGGGCTATGAAGGGTGGGCTTTTGAGTTCTTTGGTTTAGAAAATTTGAAAATCCCAAGGAAAACCCTCTAAATCTCTAAAAATTACTCGAAAACGATTTGTTGCAATAAACCCCCGAAAAAGTGCCCGTAAAGCAAAGAAAAATCGGCAGAATCTCGTAAGAAATTCCTTGCAGAAGTCGTGGATCATCAGCTCGAACTGGACATGAACAGCAACTACTTCGAGGAGTATCTACAGGGCATCCGAGTCGCACTCAGCTTCCGGAAGAAGAAGCATGTCCAACCGTTCTTCGAGGTAAAATTTGAATAGCTTTCTCTCCCTCTTCCTCATGCTCATGGTCTCTCTCGCTCTGACTCAATCGCTCCCTCTCTCTCTCTCTCTCTCTCTCTCTCTCTCTCTCTTCTCTCTCTCTCTTTCTCTCGCTTTCTCTTTTCCCTCTTTCTCTCTCTCTCTCTCTCTCTCACTCTCTCTCTCGCTCTCGTCTATGTCTTCAAATCCAGGATTTAGTTTAACCTCAACGGCTACAATCACGATTCCTTCTTCCGTGGTGCCAGCGCTGCCGCAGTGCTTTCTTCGACTCCCAAGATTTATGGCCGAATCGGGATCCTGGGCCATCAATTAACTCGGTAATTTTAATTTTTTGATCGTAACAAATTTGATTAAAATATGGGAATTGAAAGCTTAGTGGAATGAGTACAAAACACCTAACTTTGATTGTTTTCCCCAGGCAAACGATCGTTGAGGGTGATGGCGATCTGGTGGCGCTCGGATGGGGCGGCGATGGGCATACTGTGCACATTTTTGAGGTGTTTTTTAAGGTACGCACCAAAATTGGCAATTCTCCAGGGTAACGCCCCGCTTCGCGCCTATCAATCAGCACTGCCGCTGCTCTCAGGATTGACGACAAGGATCTCAAGCCAGGGTAGGTCTAACAATTGTTAGGCGTCTTAACGGGATCATGAAACGCAAAAATCTACCCTTTTGATTTTATTTTTGAATATTTTTGTGGATTTATGTGTACCTTATGGTTTCTCACGCAACGCTCATGCTCTTTTAACGGACCGGAGACCCAACCAGCCAACATTGTTAACATGTTCCAGGCTCGATCAACCTCAAAACCCTTGGCGGCCTGGATGTATCGATCTGGAACCGAGAAGCCATGCTAGTGACTATCATGAAGTAAAAATTCTCGACCATTTTTGATGAAAAATTTTAAGCATATCCGCTTCACTCGACCTCGAAGCGAGCTTATTGGCGAATTTGGAGCCGGCTGAGACTGTTGCGTCAAAGGTGGGGGCATTTAGCTAGGGGTTGAGCACGAGCTGATCTAGTTCTCCATGGTCACGAGCATTACGGTTGAGACGGAGATCGACTTTTCCTCATTGCCACCGCGGAGTTGCGGACAGTCTTCGAGCAGTTATACGCCGATTAGGTCCGTTGGTAGTTTTGGGTATTTCGTGCTCGATAGCTCTCGCTCCCTCCAATTTTTTGATGCTCCTAATCTCTATGTGCTGCCCTATACGTTTATCTTTCTGTCTCTCTCTATGTCTGTCTGTCTGACTGTCTGTTTCCCTCTCTTTCTCTGTCTCTCTCGCATCTCTCATTATCTCTCACTCGCTCTCTCTCTTTCTCTGTCCGTCTCCCTCTCTCTCTCTCCTCCTAACTTTCTCTCTCTCGCTCTCTCTCTCTAGTCTTCTTGTTACTACCAATTTAAAGGACCTGACATGACTAAAATCCATACCCTTTTAGCCTCTCCACCACTACCACTGAGCACGCCACCGGCAAGGACCGAACTTGGAAGCAACTTCGCCGCCTCTTCCCTTCCACCTACCGCCTTGCCACCGACAACACCAAGCAGTGCAATTTGCATCACAATCGGATAGGCGGAGATTCCGTGGCGAACGTCCACCCGGAACTGTAGATCCTCGTACTGTAGCTGGTCGATTTTGTCGAATTTTTGTTGAGTTTTTCTTGGTGCATAAATGATGAGAGATTGTGGGAATTGTGGGAATTTATAGCGCGTTTTACTGGCAAATCTTGGAATGGCAAAAAAATACTCTTTTTAGGGCTACCTACAAAAGGTAGAAAAGGCCAGTCAGTAGAGATTCTTTAGGTTTATAAGTGCCCCGGGAGAGAATCAGAGCAGGTGAGAGAGACAATTTGGTTTAAGGGAAAAGTAGCCTAAGAGCGAAAAGAGAGCGAGAGAAAGAGAGCAACAGACTGAGAGACAGAGCGAGAGGTATCAGAAATCGTAACAGAGTGAGCATGAGCGAGTAAGAGAAATAGAGCAAGAGAGATAAAGCGAGGTAGGCAAAGGAGGGGAGAGAGAGCGAGAGAGAGGAGAGAAATACAGAGATAGACAGACGTATCCTAACGAATCTATGCTAGCCCTCTGTTCAGTTGGTTTCTGCAGTGCGGTAGTTTGTAGCTCAAACCTCCGTTCCGTACCTCTCCAAAAGTGACAAATTTTTGTACGTGGCCATGGAACTAGTTACGCAGTTTTCCTGTCCAGAATGACGTGTTCCCCTGGAAAAGTGACTGTAGCCGAGCGGAATGATATCATCCTAGAAATCGAGTCTCCCCTCCTCCTCGAAAGCTGTACCAACATCCCTGGGCCGACCATAATTTGTGTGCTTCGATGGAAAAACCGTTGCTGCAGCTCCGCATGGCTTTATTTGCATAACGATTCGTTTGTGCGGCCTCCTCCATGGTTCGTGGGAAGAATTTTTGGTCGAATTTTGCATGATGCTAGCGTTTTCGGGGAGTTGCAACTATTCTTTAATCTTTTAAACTTTGGTTTTCTTTGAAGATGGGCCCAGGGAACATACCTGCAAGCGTTTTTTCAAAATCTAAACATTTCCCATGTCTAAATTTATAATGCTGAAATGCCGAACTGTCGAAATGACGAAAATTGAACTTAGATTTCTCACTTTTCTATAGCTGCTAGAAAACGAGTTAGGTCAATTTATAATGACGTGATTTTAAAATTTAGTCAATAGAGGATGTCGAAATTTAGAACACAAATTTCACAGAAAATCTCTTAAAAAGAATAGGAAATTCGAGATTAGTAAATTTCGACGATTCTGAGCATTCTGATACAAAAATTACGACATTATGGATCGAATTATGACGAAAAATACCTTCCGGTCGCCTTCAAATCTAGATCGAGCACTTTTTAAAGGGACGGACCAGGCTTGAAAAATCGATCTTCGTGGATAGGTTATTATGGATTTTGCGACGCCACGCATCAAGTCATGCCTTGCCCGTCCTTTTAAGGGCATTAAGACGTCCAATAACTTGCCGTACCACCGAATTCGTATCGACAGCTCCGCGTAGCGCGAAAAACACGTGTTGGTATGCAATTGCATAGCCGATGGTACACTACGGAGGATAGACCTCGTCCCCCGGAGGGTCCATCTAGCTTCCTAGTCCCTTTAAAACGACAGTTTTCGGTGCAAACCAGACTATGCTGACAAAAAAGGCCTTGAACAAAGAAATTTTGCGGGCTACAGTACCCCCCGTGCACCACAATCGCTACAAGCCACTCCCCTGTACGGTCTATGCAAATTGTGCAGCCCATTATCCGGCCCACTTGTCGTCAATTCCGGGACAATCCGTTGTCCACGGCGGGGCGGAACATGATAAATTGTGGTCGTGATGCGGGGTGTATTTGCTTAGCCGGTTGCTGTATATAATTCCTAGTCCATCCAATTCATCCATCCATCCAACCATCCGCAACTCCACCAGAGCCACCCCCCTCCTCCTATAAATGACGGCCCGGATCTTTGTGCCCCCCATCGGTGGTTATTTTGTAGTCTTTTCTTAATTTTATTTTTTATGCTTCCTTCTAATTAGGGAATTTTCGACGCTGGAATACCGTACTGAAAATTTTGCCAGAAAGCTTCAATTTGTTAGATAAGTATGCTTCAAGATTTTTTAAGGACAGAACGCCTTCACTCGTCATTCCTGGTAATTTTATCAAACGATATTTGACGACCTTTAAATGGACAGGAAAGGGCTTATTAGGATATCTCTCACTCTCTTTCTCTCTCTCGCTCTCTCTCGCTCTCTCATGCTCTCTAATGCTCTCTCTAACTCGCTACTTGTTTCTCTCGCTCTCTAAATCTAATACTATACTATTCTAATACTAAATAATACGCAATTTCCGATAAATCGTTTGTACTCTCTATCTTTCATTCTCACTTCCCTCTCTCGCTCTCCCCTCTCTCTCTCTCTTTCTCTCTCTCTCCCTCTCTTTCTCTCTCTATCTCTCTCTCTCTCTCTCTCCCTCTCTCACTCGTGGCTCTCATGCCTGGCTGGGTCCTTTAAAAGTTTGAGCTGAGTTGAGTTTGTTTCTAAGCGTTGAATTTAAGCCATTGTGTAAGTCTACGTCCATTTAAAGATTCGAAACACCCATGATTCGACACCTTTTGTGGCTAGGTCTCGACTACTACGCAAGACGTCAAATAACGGATGCGTTCAGAGTTGTATTTGTCGATTAGGCGATTCACGCGACTATCTAGGCCAAGCGCTAAGCATCGTGAGGCACGGGATCATATTCTCTTGCCTTGTATTAGCTGTCGACACCCAGCCGAGGCTAGGGGTCGATTCATTAGCTTCATAGTACCTTTAAAGTTCTTTCAAAAATTCGGACGACTTGTCGAACATCGAAAAACCTCAAGTCAAAATGTTTCAACATTTTGACCCATGCCCCCATCAACATCACTTTGCCACACTCCCCGCGTGGGCCCCAGAACTTCCGGGGAACCCCCCAGAATTCCTTTAGCCCCAACTCGCCAACATGCCGGGCGTGTTCAGTGATGTTCCGCACTTTTGCCCTAGCCTCAGCCCGATATTTTCCTGGTTGGCCTCAGCAAAATTGGTGGCTTCGCACATATCGCGGCACAAGTGCACAAAAAGTAGGCACAGCTCGCCCTCCAAGCGGCGGCTCGGCACGTTGGGGTCGCCTATTTACCGCCCAAGTCCTACCGTAACCCAGCGGCCTAGAGGGAGCCCTTTTAGCATGAGGAAATAGCTGGGGGGTCTTCCTGGTGCCCCGGCTGTGTGCGGAGCACAGATGTACTACTGTTTATCCTCACACAACATCACTGACCACCCCGCCAGAATCATTCGAATCTTTGGTCTGCGCTATTGGAAAAGAGACACTACGCGCCGCGACTGTTTACGTCTAGCGGCCGAGCCACTCGCGCGAAAGGCCAAGGCGATGTGTGCGATTTTGGTGGTCGCACTTTGGGTTCTCTCTCTCTCTCTCTCTCTCTCTCTTCTCTCTGTCTCTTTCTCTGTCTGTCTCTCTGTCTGTCTCACTCTCTCTGTGTGTCTCTCTCTGGTTCTCTCGCTCTTGCTCTACCTGGCTCGTTCTTGCTCTACCAGCTTGGTTTTTTGCTCAAGAAAGATGAAAACAAGAAAAAGTGCAGCAAAAAGAGCAACAGCTGAAAAATAAGGCGCTAGATGGAAGCGGAAGTGCAAGCAACTCGCTGGAATGCTCTCTAAAGGGCCAGGAACACCGCCTTAAGGTGACGAATGGCGTTGCTGCACGTGTGCGTCGCCTGCTGGTTGTGTGTCTTTGTCCGAGATGTGACTTTGTTCGTGCGCGAGAGACATTTCCACGGAGAAATATTACGCTCCAGCTTTCAGAAAAGGTAGCATTCAGCTTATGGCTAAGCCTAGCCTAAGCTTAAACTTGCGTCTAGGGTTACTGTACCGCTCGGTAAAGAGCAGCGCATTGGTAAATTGAGCGATTCAACGCGTAAAAATTTTCCCTATTTCCGGTTCCTTACCGTTAAAACTCCACCCCTTCCCCATGGCCAGAACTATTTTCAAACTGGAGGCTCCGGCTTAATCACCAAAAAGAATAATTGGGTTTACGTATTTTTTTTGGTTTTGCCCCCTCCATACATCACTGACCACTGGGGCGCTACAGAGTCCGAGCGATTCATCCAATTCTTTGGTCTGTGTCACAGAATTTTCCCCGAACTACTCACAGCGGCGAGGGAGAGAGAGAGAGAGAGAGAACCGATAAACCGAAGAGAGGGTTATTTTCGTGGTATGCCACAATCGAGTCTCCTTTCAGCCTCTCTCTCTCTCTCTCTCTCTCTCTCTCTCTCTCTCCTCGCTTCAGGGAATAGTGTCCCGGCGGGAACGAAATTCATTCCGGGGAACCCCCTCCAACAAAGTATCCCCACATTTTGCGAGTACACTAGACGCCAATGGACACTTTCCGGGAGGTACGGTATTTGCCTGCCCTTTCCGGTGTGCCCGCCCGGGACAACAAAACCACAAAGTAGAGGATGAGAGGAGGATGAGGGTGCACAGGGATATCCAAGACGGGCTGGTGGAAGATGAGGTGTAAGTGGTGCCATCACTCCAAAGACTCGACATGGGCAAAAAATGAGAAATTTAATGCTGGAAACGGTCAAGAAAATAATTGTATTTTTGGGAATAGATTTTAATCTTTTGTCTCTAGAATTGAGCTGGTGGATCTGGCTTGGATTTAGACTTCAGTGGCTTAGATTTCGGCTTAGGCGTATGCTTAAGCTGGGACTTGACGAAGTCTGGCATAAACTACAGTAAGCGCGGACCTCACTGTGCTTTTAAAACCACTGGGAAGTCGCAATTCCGACGCAATCCATTGTATTACGATGGTACACACTCGCCGTATGGTAGGAAATGTAACATAATTTTTGAGAATTTTACAGAAAACCTCGTACTTTTAAACTGAAAGCTAGAGCGAGAGCGAGAGAGAGAGAGAGAGAGGAAAATGGTCGATTTTCGTCTAAAACTGCCAAATCTCGCTGATTTTTTTGCATGGTTTTTCACATGAAATATAGCTAAATTCTGCAAGAATGTTAATAAAATATTATTATATACGTCATTAGGTATTTCTAGACGTATAGGAAAAATTTAAGTACCCCGTCACTTTTAATCACTTTCCTGACATCATGATCCATTTTTCAGGCCCCAAATGGAGTGACAGCTCTCCTCAGGCTCCCCTGTGTGTGTTTTTGCGGCGCGTAGTACGCAACAGCCCACCACAAGACCACAGAGCACAGATTAGTGCGCGTGTTTTTTTGGACGACGGCCCTGATCTTCCCTCCCAGTTCCGGGAAGCCCGACTCCCCAAAAAGGCGGGGAGGATGAGGTGGATGCCGAATGGCAGATCGAGGGGAGACGATTGTTTTGGGGTTGTGGCCATACCCCGTTCCCCTCCGCTCCGTTCGCTCCATCTCTTCCTAGACCCTCCGGGCTTCTTCCTCGTTTTTTAGGGGCACAGCCTCACAACAACATACACACACAGCACGGCCAGACTCACACAGCCTGCCCGGCTGGACGACCCCACCCCAAAAAACAGCCCCCGACCCCTAGGCGGGCCCGCCTTTTCATAAACCGAACGGCCCGCCGAATTTTGGTCTGTTTTTTTTGGGGGGCGATGGCTCAGCGCTTCCAATCACAGGGCACCTTTCGGCTCATGCTCCTGAACTACTCAATCCGGGGAAGTTTACAAACTTCACTTTAAGATTAACGTACACTTCATATTCAACGTTCACTTCATATTCAACGCGTTTTTACGTTCCGGGTTTTCGATTCTGCCTTTTTGATCCATCTCTCTCTCGCGCGCTCTCTCTCTCAATGCCTCTCTTTCTCTCTCACTCTCGCTCTCTCTCTCTCTCTCTCTCTCTCTCTCTCTCTCTTTCTCTATCTCCTTGTTCCCCCTCCACTCTATTTCTCCACTCTTGTGCTCTAGATGATACTAATTTCCGACTCATATTTGGCACTTTCTAGATCTTTCGGTCTCAGTTTTCTCTCTCATGCTCCGTCTCTCATGCTCCCTCTCTCTCGCTCTCTCTCCCTTTCTCTCGCTCCCTCTCTTTCTCTCAGTTAGTTCCCTCCCAACTGTCTTCATAAAAATTAATGTACTTAAATAGTTTTTGGAAAATATACAATAAGTAAGTAAGTACATAAAGGCTAATTCCTAAAAAGCAGCCAATTTCTCGTACTCCCCCTCCAAAACCCCCTAATTGTGGTACGGTAGTCGATGAGAGTCTGTGGGATATTCCCGCCGACTAATCCCGCCCGAAAAGTGCGCTGTTTACCCCCTCGGGGGGGGCATTCCCGGGAATTCTACGTGAATCACAGGTGCCGCTGGGGCCTGGGGGTACGGTAGCGGGCTGGGTGAAGCAGGCCGTATGATATCGGGCAAAAAATTGAAAAAATTTGGCTTGACTTTTTTGCGTATACCTCAAGAATGACCCTTTAATTTTTGTGTCATAGAACGAAATTTTTGTAGAAATCATAAATATGTAAATTACCGAAATGGGCATATTTAAATTCTGGTTGTAAAAGCATTTTTACACACCGTATTTCATTCCAGATTTTTCGAAGATTTGATATTTTTGCCTCCTGTTATTCCATAAAATTTTAAAAAATTTCATTTCATTTTCATTAAATTCAAAAATTTATAAAAATGATTCAATCAATTGCAAATTATATAAATTATGTAAAACAGTTATTTTAATAAAAAAACGTGGTATTAAAAGCCGGCTATGCTAAGCCACTTTTTACATTTTTAAGGTATTTTCCGCTAATTAGCATGCTAGGTAATCGCGGTGTGCCAACCTTGCTGTTTCGAACGTGTCGATTTTGTCCAATTTGCTAGAAA
This sequence comes from Mesorhabditis sp. LJ9110, assembly GCA_038088335.1. Classification (NCBI taxonomy): domain Eukaryota; kingdom Metazoa; phylum Nematoda; class Chromadorea; order Rhabditida; family Rhabditidae; genus Mesorhabditis; species Mesorhabditis sp. LJ9110. The sequence continues at coordinate 238,910 of JBBGBA010000183.1, forward strand.
ATTTGCGATGGATTATGCAAATTAGGGTAAATCTAGAAACTTCCGGGTCGCCTCTCTCTCTCTCTCTCTCTCTCTCTCTTTCCCTGGAGACTGCTCTCTGCTCCCGTACCCAGTTACCGTAACCCCTCGATGGGTCCATTTCCTTCCTCCCTTCCGGCAACGCGGAACTTTCGATGGTGTCTGCATAAAGAAGAAATAATTCTCGTGTTGAGGGGAAAGGGTCAACAACAACAAACAAGATGTAGAGAGTAGAAAGAACTAGCGCTACCCCCTCTCTCAGGGCATTCGTACTTCTACGCCCCCGCCACAGCCGTTCTTTGGAGTGTTTTTAGGAATGGATGTAGCCCGTGGAAGTAGACAGGGGAGTTCCCTGTCCGCAAAGGGCGATCCCACCCACTATCCTTCGCATGAGGCAGGACCCCTGACAGAACATTTTCACTTTTTGTGGTTTGGCACAAGGCTTCTTCTAAGGGTGGCCGGAAGCCTTTTAGATTTTGTCAATTTTTTTTCTTATCTGAATTTTTATTAGAATCTTTATTTATTTATTATTATTATTTATTTATTCCACTTAAAATTTAAGATGCGCTTCGGGTAAATTCCAAAATAACGATTGCCAAAATCCCGACAACCAACCTTCCATTTTTTTTGTAAAGCTCGTGCTCAAGCGTAGCGCAACGTACGTTTGTACCGTAATTTTTTTCCATTTTGTTGTCGCAGCATCGCGTACTCTAAAGTATCGTAGCGTAGCGTCGCGTACTCTAAAGTATCGTATCGTAGCGTAACGTCACGTACCAACGTACGTACAGTATCTTGGTACCGTATTACTTTATCGACACGATTTTATAACCATTTCCCCAGACTTTTTTCTGAATACATACTAATTGAGAGCATTTTTCCATTTTTGCATGCGACCTACGATCAAGCGTATTGGTTTTTTGATTTTGGGTTTGAAACGTGAAATTTAGGTTATTTGTAGCTTTTATTTATTCCTCTTTATTTGGCAATTTTCTGAAACGTGCCAGAATTCAGAATTTGTATTTCCACTTCCTGGATTTGCAAATTTCCTGAAGATCACACACCACCACCTCGCCCTGCGCCATTTTTTGTGGTCTACAATCTCCACGTAGACAAAGCGCGGCCACCCTAGTGTACTTTGGTTTGCGCAGCAAATTGAGGAATAGAGAGACAGAGAATGAGAGAGAGCGAGAGAGAGTGAGGTCTGTGTCCTACTACAGTTCCCTATACCCATATAGCCCGGGAGACTACCCCATAATACCACAACATCCCACATTTTAGACGGGCACTCAATTTTTTTGCAGCGGGATGTTTGTACATTGTAGCGGCGCGTAGTCGAAGGTAAAATTCGAAATAGCTTATATATTTTAGTTCCATTTATTTAAAGCAAGTTTTTCAAAGCTCAAAAAAATTTTATTTTTTACAAAAGCTTTGCGTTTATTCCATTTTTATTCCATTTATTTTCTTTTTAGATGCCTTACTATTTACAAAGGTAAATCTTGATAAACTTACTTTAATAATGTTTTACATTTTTTACGCTTTTTCGCCCTTTCCGGAACATTCCTATGGCCGAGCACGGGTTTTTCCTTTCCGGCCGCGACACACTTTGATTTCTTGACCGGGGATAGCCACAAAAAGCACATCCTTTCTTGGGGGGCGCGGGAGAGCGGATATCACACCCCCAAAAAAGACTCGGGATACGGTATCGCTGGAGGCACCAGATAAAAAATGGCTGCACGCGGATACCGGACCGGTCAGGGGCAAGAGTTCAAAAAGTCAATTTTTTGGGTTTGGATTGATGGTTTGGCTGTGACAGAAAAATGGCTATTCCCCCCAACCCCAACCTTCCTGGTTAAGTCTACGCTTAAGCCTAAACCTAAGCCTGAGCCTGAGCAAGCCAAAGCCCATGCCTAAACCCAAAACCCAAGTCGAAAGCTAAGCCTAGCCTCTGCCTAAACCTAATTCAAGCCTAAGCCAAGGCTAAGCCAAGCCTAAGCCAAGCCTAGGCCAAACCTTAGCCTGAACATACAGCAAGTTAAACTTCCTCTAGAACCCCCTAGAAACCGCCGGGTCATGACGTTCTGGGGGCTGAACTGTGGGGGTGCTTTAGTGCTCGCAAAAGAGTGAGAGAAAGAGAGAGCGAGAGAGAAAACCAAGAAAAATGGGGGAAGCAGGGTCACATTTTGGATCCTGACCGGGCAGCCTCCCCCCTCGACGCCGTGCGTGTAGATCAAGAAATCAAACCGCCAAGCTGGCCGAACAACGGGAGGCGAGAGAGAGAGAGAGAGAGAGAGAGAGAGCAAAAAGTATCCCTCCCTTCTCCCTCTCCCTTCTCTTTCCCGCACCACAAACATTTTGATCTCTCAGCGCGTGTCCTCTCCCAGCTAGCCAGCCCGGTTTTCCCCAAACGCTTTTTAGGGCTTTTCCCGGGGGTACTGTAGCCCATTTTTTGCCCATATTTTGCTGTATGGACTGGAATTTTCAGCTTATGGTAATAGCCGTGGATTCTTTCTTTTTGTACTTTTCTAGCAACTTGCACTTTTGGGTACGGTAGCGGATTTTATGGAAAATTTCCAGATTTTTCCATACATGTAGAAAATGGATATTTTTACCAATTATTCAATAGTAGCGTATCAAGAGGTCATAACCGTCATAGGCTTTAATTGATTTTCGCACTTTTGACTTGTCAGACTTTTGAGGTATACGGTAGCTATTTCCGGAAATCGCCTTGCCTACGTAGTTCTGCGTCTTGAAGTTCTGACACTCCACCAAAACAGGGTTTAATCCGAGCTACCGTAACCAGGGACAAGCACTTTTTAAAGGTCTCTTTTCGAGAAGAATCCGCGGTTACCGTATTCCCTTAAGCAGTCGGGAAAATCTGATCAAATTTTCGGTATCCATAAGACTCTACCGTAAGCCCCATAAAATATAAGGCACTTCCCAGCCGAAAACAGGCGCAAAGATGACTGACGGAAACTGGAATTCCCCCAATTTGTACTCTTTGGGATGGTGCTGAACTTTGCCGGCACCATGCATGCGCCTTCTTCGGCTCAGATCCGGTTCCGGCCCGGCTACGGTAATTGGGAAGTGTTCCGGAACCCCGGAAAGGGCCTTTTTAGCGCCCTTTGGCACGTTGCAATCTGGTTTTGGAGGATTTTTGTAAGCGCTGGGAACGGATACTGTAGGGCTAGGATGATAATTTTCGACGTAGGGTTGTGGCATACGATAAATGGCAGCGTAGCCGTGCGTAGCGCGACAATATCGTACAGAGTATCGGGGCGTACTTACGGCAACTTTGAACCGGAGAGGTGCAAGTCTAGGCGGGCAAGTTGGACACGTTGGGTTAGATCATGCGACGCTCCGCTCCACTACGCTGTGCTACACTACGCGACGCTACTTTTAACTACTGACTCACGGTGATCTTCGCTAACCGGCCCGGCGCTACGTACGACACACTACGTCCTACTATACTGATTACCCTAGGCCACTGCTACAGAGTACGTACTTAGTCCGAATCGATTGATGCGTATTGATTCGTACTGCCGCTTGACGTTGCGAATCACCTCGTACTTTCGAACAATATTACGGTCATCAGATACGAAATTCGGAGCGTACCATCTAGGGGTAGCGTTGCGTACGTGATATCGTATCGCTGAAAACGTACAGATTTTACTGAAAAATGTGGGATCCATTTTTCAGCGGATCCCGTCTAAGATGTGATGTGCTACCGTAAGACCAAACCGTTACCGCCAAACCAAGAGGTCAAAAATTGTCGGAATTTAGACTGTTTGGTGGGGGATCTGATGGTTGGTTGGGTGGTTTTGGGAGGGGACGGGGGCTGTGACTGACCGATTTGAATGTTTGAACTCATGGCACGTTGAACTAGCCGAGCACCCCCCTTCCAAGAGCCGCCATCTCACACACAACCCCCACACCACCACGCGGCCGCTCAGACTAATATTTTGCTCTCCTTCCCCTCGTCGCCCAGCCACAATTTCTTCGCCAAAATCTGATCCCTCCCCACCGTTGGATGATCAGCACCATTTTTCGAAATTGGCCATGTTCTTTGGTTTTTTAAGGGAAATCGACTTGGCTTTCCAGAACGATCCCTGCTAGCCTGCCCTGGTGCGCGCATTGATGGGCTTAAAAGATCGGTTTTTATTTTTTCCTACTGGTAGCTCCAAAAAGCGGTAAAACGCTGATTCCGGAACTGTACAAGCTGCACCATGTTGACGTAATTTGAAGCAACGCGGGATTCCTGAAAATTGATCCTAAGAGCGCTATTTGCCCGATCATTCTCTTTCTCTCACTGTCTCTGTCCCTCACCCTCCTTCTCTCTCTCTCTCTCTCTCTCTCTCTCTCTCTGTCTCTCTCTCTCGCTTTCTCGCCAAAATTCAGCCTTTTCCAATTTTCCGCAACAATACGAAATTCCCAAAATCGGTAGCGCCCGTTATCTCGCTCCGTTTTGGTGCAAAACTTTGCTTTCCCTCCCTGCCATCGAAACACCTTTTGATCCGGATTACGCGATTTTCGGAATTCGGAATCATTGATTTGCCGGAAATGCTCACTTTTTTAGGTATAAAGCAGCAAACTCTATAAATTCAAGCGAACTTTGCAAAAAACGGGGACAGATTTTTTGATACCGGCGGAAGCGAGCGACCGTACTTCCCGGTTAATTGGGGACTCGCGATTTTTCGGGCGCTTCAGCGGGAGCAAAAGCTCAAAAACGAGCACCAGGTTTTTTCGGGCCGCACGGAGGCGGATTGGAAACCGTAAAATTGTTTTGGACCCGGAAATGGAGAGAAAAAACATACGTTGAAAGAACAAAAAACGCCTTTTTCCTGTCGTATGCCAGAGCTACCGTACTCCCGGCATTACGGTAAATTGTATAGCATTTTAAAGCCAAGCAATCAGGCTTGAACTGGCCGAAAAGATCAAAATTGATAAAATAGATAATTTTGTTAAACTAATTGTCCGGTATGGCTTTTTTTCCTTGGTGCTCTTTCGTTCTCTCTCTCTCTCTCTCTCTCTCTCTCTCTCTCTCGCTCTGTCTCTCCCTCCCTCTCCCAGGACGCTATTTTTATTGCTCCAAGCGGGCGGCCCGCACTTTTTGACCGCTCACCGGGGCGGGGCTGGTGTATGGGGCGGTGACTTTTTGGTTTTTGGATTGTTGAACTGCACGAGGGGGGAGGGGGACTCCCCCCGCCAAAGAGAACAAGAAAAGGCAAGACAAAAAGAGCCTTCCCTTTGGTTTCTCCCACTTTTCCGGTTAAGCCGCCACGCTGCGGAAAGTCAGCGCACAAAATGGTAGGCTTAGGGCGGGTATTTAATAAATAACATGAGGGTGATAATTTTTGGTCCCTGGCCTGCGCTGCATAGAGCCTAAAATGGCGAAGAATGTTACGAAAAACCTGTCAGAAGCTCTACGGCTCTCACTCCCCCTCTCTCTCGCTCTCTCGCTCACTCTCTCTTTCTCCCCCCCTCTCTCTCTCTCGCTCTTTCTCTCTCTCTCTCTCGCTCTCTCTCTCTCTCTCTCTCTCGCGCTCGCTCGCTTTCTTTCAACCATAACTTCAACATTTCAGAAATTCCCCAAAAATGACGGAAAATGATTGCCCCATGTACGAGGAAGACCGAATGACGGTCAAATCCGGCCTCGAAGACTCGGACTCCTCCGGCAAGGGCCGTGTCTTATATTGCCGAAAGTGAGTCTTAATACCGTTGCAACTACCGTACCCGCACTTCACCGGCCCTTTAAAACCACCATAACCCGTCTCGCTTTTTCAGATGTGAAGGCCATGGGCAGCAAGTCATCCTAAAAGGCCACGCCCCCATTTGCCCCTATATTCTGTGCCAATGCGCATCGGTAAGTGAATTTCGCATTAAAGATACTTTGTTATAGCTTACTAATATTTAAATAATTTTTTGCAGTGTGAAAAGTTGATGAACAAGCGGCTGAAGTCGTTCAACAAGCGCAACCGCGAAAAGATCCAGCTCGCCACCCAAATGGCCCACAAACGAGGGGAGCACGACAGGGGTGAGTGCTGCTTTTGGGTTTTTGAGGTTTAAAGGGACTTGGGAGGCAAGGTTGAGATGGATTTAAATTAATTTTAATTAATTAAAGACGTTAGAATTGGAATCTTTCCAAGAGGCGGAAATTATTGCTTTGGGCTTGCCGGTCTCTTTAAAGCCTGATTTCTCCCTTAAATTTGCTTGTTTCTAGGTTGCGCTTTTTACAAAAATGGCATAATTTGCATAATTAAAATTGGCAATTTTCGAATTTTCGAAAAGGACGGTTTTTTCATATTTTGCCCTTTTCCCTTTCACAAAAGAAAGCCGTGGCAGAATACGATAATTAGCATAAATTCGGCCCAAAGCTAGCCTCTAAAGTTAACGACTTTTTTGAAGCCCGAAAAAATTATAGATTTTGCCTTCCTAGTTTCTTTAAAAAGCTAATTTACTTTTTCATCTCTAACGCAATTTGCATATCCATCGCATCCCTTTGTACATGCTCTGTATTTTAGCCCCTAGCTAGACCAAAAATCCCCCTCCCACCCGCCCCTAATTCCTGATGGTCTCCCCGGGTGATTTCCGAACTCGGGTCCTCTTTTCCCGGTGCTCCCGAGCAGAAAATAGATACAAAAAACGGCCAGGTCCCGCCCCCTCATTGTGTTCAGTTCTGCGGGAGGGGGGACTTCACTCTTTTTCGGGTTCCCGTTCTGCTCCCCATTATTCTGCTCACCATTTTTTGGAGTCATTTTGGATTCAAGGAGGTGGCCAAAAGCCAATCGGATCTCAAGCGGAAGGTACGGATAGGCTTTTAGCGAGATCACCGCTGATATCATTTAGCATCGCTCTCTTGCTCTCTCTCTCGCTTTCTCTCGATCTCTCGCTTTCTCCCACTCTTTCACTCTCTCTCGCATTCTCTCTCCAGCACTATCTATCTCTCATTCTCTCTCTATCTCTCTCTCTCGCTCTCTCTCTCTCGCTTCTCTGCCTCTCACCGATTTTCTTTGACTACGCAGCAGGCTAACTAGTGTCCAATATCTACTACCCCAAATTTCCGCATTTTATTGCCTTGCCGATCCCTTTAAAAAGCCTTCAATCCTCCTTTCAATCAGCTACACCCCACTCCTCTGTACACGAAGAAAGCTCAAAAGCTTTCAGACGATTTTCCCTCCTGTCCCTCGCAATCGAGAGCCTGATTCATGCCATTTGATCGTTGTTTTTGGTGGGCCATGTTGTGCCACAAGGACCCCCTAGGAGTGGGAAAACTGGTAGAGAACATTGAAGAGCAAGAGACACAGACAGCCAAAGAAACAGCACTGTTTGTCGTTGGTGCAGACGGCTTGCCGAAGCGCCGCGATCTGTTGTGGTCCAATGGCCCCCTAGTTTGTTGCCCCTCCTCCTCATTCTCTCTTTTTCTCTGTTCCTCCTTTCCCATTCTATTCCTCCCCGCCCTCTCCACCCGGTCCGTTGATACCAGACCCTCCAAATACCACACACCACCCGCAACCATGGCTGAAAACACACTCCCCGCCCCGGCTCATAAAGCCCGATCAAACAGATCTGAGGCTCCACGGATCTCGCCACAGTTTATAAAGGTATTTCCTCAAGAATCTTTGCTAGATTGCCTGGGTTTTGTTGCGTTCGTAAAAGTTCTCTGCTCGTTTGCCATTGGCGATATCGGCGCCAGAAGAATCATTGCTAGCTTGTCTTGAATCCTAGCGAGCTCTATACGCGCTATCCGATTTTCTCGTCCAGCAGTAACTCCTAAAAATTCTCTGCTAGTTTCCCTCATTATCTTGGCTCCTAAGGAATCACAGCCAGTTTTTTGCCTCGGATGGTCGAGTTCCTTTGGAATCTCTGCTATCGTGCCATCTCACTCACTCTTTCTCCCTCTCTTTCTCTCTCTCTCTCTCTCTCTCTCTCTCTCTCTCTCTATCTTTCTCTCTATCTCTCTCTCTCCCTCTCTCCCTCTCTCTTTTTCTCCTATCTCCGACCAATTCCCAATAACTCCGAGCTTTATCTCTTCATTCCCCAACGAATCCCTGCTAGTACTATTCGAGTACTATTCGAAAATTCTCAAACATTAATTGTAGACAAGCTCCCCAATTTTCCCATATTTTTCTCCCAAAAAAACCCGTGTGAACCCGCCGGACCCGAGACCAATATTTTGCTGTAGCATATTTTTCCCGGTTTTCCCCCGGCGCCGAAATCGCGTGAATAACATGGGGCGAGTCACTCCAGTTGATCCCCCAGGACCCTGTTTTATTTTCGCCTTCCATCACTGTGCTAAACACAGCCCTATGGCCGCACAAAGTATGCTGGAGGACTATCTGTAAACCGATTTCCTGGCAGGTCCGGTCATTGGCCCTCTATTGAGCAAACATCGCCACAGTTTCGTCATTTTTCAAGGAGGTCTTCCTAGTTTTGTCATTGCAATTTGAGGAGCGGAGAGAGAGAGAGAGGGAGAGAGATAGCGAGAGAGAGCGCTTTAGGCTCCTGTTTTGTCATGTTTCTCCGTAATTAATACGGTACACCCAAAGATTATGAATTTTTTTCTGAAGATTTCTCTCTGTCTTGTTCTCTCGCTTTCTCGCTCGCTCACTCTCTCTGTCTCTCTTTCTCTCTCTCTCTCTCTCTCTCTCTCTCTCGCTCTCTCTCTTTCCCCTCTGAAGTTACTTGACAATTTCTAACCTAATTGAAAAATTCAGAAAGCTACAGCCCAAATATACCTAATCTTACGTCCCATGGTCTCCATTCTGGATACGGTACCTGGTTCAACTCATTATCCCCGCTAAGCCCCCGGCCCTTCAATTTCCATTCACGGAATTGGCCCTCTCCAGAGTGGATATTTCGCGCGTCATTTGGCCCTGGGTGGGATAGCGAGAGAGAGAGAGAGAGAGAGAGAGAGAGAGAGAATGAGTCGGACAAAAAGACAGACAGAAAACAGACTAACAGACAGACATAAATGGTAATTCCTAGGGCGACAAACAAACCATCGGGATTCCGGCGGGGTACCTCACAAAGCACACCACCCACCCGGGGTATCAGCCCAAACAAGGCCAGGGCGGGTGTACTTTTCTTTCCTTTTCCAGTTGTTCCTCTTCCTAATTTTCTGTGTCTGTCTGTCTGTCTGTCTCTCTTTCTCTCTCTTCTGGGGGCAGGGCCAAGCGTGCGCGATGACGCATTGCGTAGGGGGGCGTGTATGTATGTGTGTGTGGGTCCACCCGGATGGGTCAGTGGAATCTGTTTTTAGTGCATGGGCCATCCCGGGCAACTAACGGGCATTTCCAGCCACTTGGCCTTTTGGATTCCGTCTTACACTTAGCTATGCTTGGAATGAAGGCACTGAGACCGACCTGAAAGCTTGCCAAAATCACCCGTCACTAGCTTGGCCAAATTTGCAGATTCACCTAAACTATGCTAGCCGGAACAGGAAACGCTTTTGCAGCGTTTCGTACTACAGCGGAGCCTAGCGTACTGTGGCGGAAGCTATCGTACTAGAGCGAAATTGTTGGAAAGTAGCATGCCGTAGCGTACTGTAGCTTATTGCAGCGGATTGCATCGTATGGAATTGGAAGCGAGCGTAGCATAGCGGGATCCAGCGTATTGTAGCGTACTGACGCGGAATTTAGTGTACTATCGTACTGTAGTTTGAAGCTTATTTCTGACCGGTAAACCCTTTACGGGACCCTATTCGGGCGTCAAAATCTATTCTTCTCCATAGCTCTCCCTCCCCCAAAAGTTTATTCCGAACTTTCCACCCCTTCCACGCTGCTTCCGGCCTTTCCGGTTCTTATCAGCTATCAGGGGACCATCGGGATGGCGTTTGTCTCTATTTTGACTCTTCGATACTCCTAAATTAGGAGTCCTAGTTTCTATCCGCTTTCCTCGTAGACTCTTTCTATATTTCAGATTCAGGCCGCGGCTCCTCATCTACCCCGTCAAGCGGAACCTGTTCACCCGACACCGTCATGTCCATGTGCAACGGCCATCAACCGGTAAGCGCTTTATTTTGAGGGATTTTAAAGGTGTTTGGAAGGCAGAAAAGCTATAGAAAATTGTCGATATTCAAAAATCACCGCGAGAAAATCAGAAATAGGATGTTACTTGCTAAAAAAAATACAATTTTACAAAATCAAAAACCTCTTTCAGAGTTCCTCAAAAGCGCCAAGCGGTCTCGAGTCGCGCTCAATGTCGATGGGCGCGATGACGGTCATGTCGTACGACATCTGGAAGGCCAAGTGTGCCGCCGAGAGGAAGGAGCGTGAGGAGAAAGACCGTGAGGACAAGGAGCGTAAGGCGTCGCTCCCCGTCTGCCGACAAGCCAGCCCTGAGGTTCAGCAGCGGAAGAGAGCGCACACCTTCGTGTCATCGGTGGGTATTTTGGGTTTTTTGACGCAACAAAGAGCGACTTAAGCTCAAACTTAAGCTGAAGCCAAAGACTAGGTCCAAGCCTGTGCCAAGAAAAACCTAAGTCCAGCCTAAGCCTAAGCCCCAAGCCTAAGCCCAAACCCAAGCAAAAACTACATTTGCAAAAATGCTGACCGATCCGCGCACTAAAGTGCAACCAATATCCGAAGACCACCAAAACAAAATTTCTACGCGGTGGTGTGCTCGCTTTCTGCAGTAGTCGCATTTTTGTGGCACTCCCAGAGGGAAGTCCGGGTGATTTGGGGTAAAGGGCACAACATGCGCTCCACACTACAGTAGCCACCTGTAAACACAACGCCGCGTGGGGGTGTACGGTAATTGGGTATTAGGAGATCATAAAACGAGGCGATTCAGCGATTTTGCACAACCTTGGAAAGTTATAGCAAAAATAGACAAACTTTACTTTCCCTTTAAATGGTGGATTTTTAGACGGATGCTCAGTTGCCTCGGATCAAGCTGAATGGGGAGAAGGAGCAGAAGAAGGGACGCTACGTGACGCTACCCACAATTCCGCCTATGAGTGTTCTGATCGCAGATGAAGATGCTCCGGAATTGACGCCGACTGAGGTTGGTAGAGGGACAGAGAGAGAGAGAGACAGAGATAGGGATACACAGGAAAGTGAGCACGAAGGCATAGATAGAGAATGGCGGAGCGAGGAGATAGCAACATACAGTTGAGAGAGCGCGAGATTTTGAGAGCCGGCGAGAGTCAGAGACTGGGAGAGAGCGAGACAGAGAGAGAGGGAGGAAAAAAAAGAGAGAGAAAGAGAGAGAGAGAGACAGAGAGAGAGAGAGAGAGAGAGAGAAAGAGTAAGAGAGGGAAAGAGGGGCAGCGCAGCGAAATTATATATAAAAAAGGAAAAATTGTATAAAAATTAACTTACGGTAGTTTATACCACTTTTCCAGATTGTCGAAGTCGAAAAGAAAGAAGAGCCTCCCGTCCTGAAGCCCATCCCAGCTCCAGTGGCCCGAAAACTCGGCGCAAACGTGCTCCCTCCGGCCACCCTGTTCCAGTCCCTCAACCTCCCCACATCTACCGTAACCCCAATGACAACCCCCCTCCTCCAACCCCCCCAACCAGGCCACTCAAGCTGCTCAACTCCCCCAGCAACACAACCTGATGCAGGCCCTCCTTTGCGGAGATATGTCGGCCCTCATCTCCTCCCTCTCCCAGCCCCAGCCGAACATCTTGGAGTTGTTGCAGCGGTCTGCCCAGCTGCAGCAGCTGACGGCCAGCCTCTCGGCCCTGTCCCCACCCACCGCTTCTCCCCCACTCGACACCAACCAGGCCATTGCCAGCCTGTCCAACCCGCTGTTCACCCAGCTGATGACCCGCCAGCCCTTGTTCACGTCGACGATCTAAATGATCGGTTTGAAATCTCGTTGGTTTAGTGCATTTTAGGATGTAAATCTAGTTATTTTGTTGTAACTGCGGTTTTTGGGGCTAAAATACCTTCACAAAAATGTCATAACTACAGTAATCCACAACCATGAGTACGATAGCTGGAAGATGGTGGTTTTAGCAAGTTTTAGTAGATCACGAAAATTGCCGTAACTTTTTGGAAGCTACAGTACGGTAGAAAGCGCTAAAACTACCGTAATCGGAAAAACGGTAGTTTTACTAGAGGAAAAGATAACATTTTTCTCTGATTACGGTATTTTTCGACGCAAAAAATAGTTTTTTTCAGGTTACTGTAGCTTTCCGATTTATAGTACCCCTGAAAATTGACAAAAACCACCGTAACCTGTGGATACCGTACCTCCGTTTTTCAATTTTTTTTCGTGCAGCCTGGCCTCCGAATTTTTCCGAATCCTCCCGGATTTTGTGATAGCCATACCTCCGCTAGTCTTTTTTTATCGCGTACGCCCTCATTTATTTTATCTTTAATTTTATGCTGATTTTCGGCTTTAAAGCGCCGTGTAATTCAACCCGAATTCTTTCGGAAAGGATTTTTCACATATTCTTGCAATCCGTCACCGCTGCAGTCTTTTACAGAACTAACTCTTCTCCCATTGATCTCACCACCCCCTCCACACCTCCACAATTCCACCCATTTCGTTTCGTAATCCGGATTTTATAGCTTCTAAGCTATTTTGTGATTCTTATAATGCTTTGTATCGTGCTAAGCGCTAGCCTTTGTACGAAAAATGCTGTTAGATATTCGCTAGTTATTCACCTCCCCATGACTATATCCGGTTTTCACGGGGTCAATCTCCCCGATTTCCTTCGATACTTCGAATAAATTTTAATGCTAATTTTTGTCAGATGAAAGCACATATATGAAAAATGGTATAAAAACCGGCACGCGTCGTGACAAACAAAAACACCGACACTAAAAATACCGACGGGGTAAAATACCGACAAGAAAAAAATCACTACAGCGTTCCGGATAGGCAAAATGCCGACACCGGAGATAAACACGAAAAAGAGTGGAATACGGAATTGGCGTCGTGGCGGTGTTTAGGACTGTCGGGATTTTGGCCGGCCAATAGTTCTATTTTGTCTATCGGTATTTTGAGCTGTCAGTATATTGGTATGTCGGTATTTTGTTCTGTCGTTAATTTCCCGGCCTGAACTTTAGTCGATCGGCATTTTGAGCTGTCGGTACTGATGTCTGTGGGCATTTTGGTCAGTCAGGTTTTCGGGCTGTCGGTATTTTGTATGTCGGCATTTAGCATTGACAGTATGATGGCTAGATAAGTCGAATATTGAGCCATCAACGCCTAGCCTAGCAACGCAGAAAGCTACAGGGAGGTCAGGGAAAACTCGGAATTTTTGTCATTTAGTTCGAAAACGCGGGGTTTTTTACTAAAATTTCACATTTCACCGCAAATTTGCTAATTTGGGAATTATGTAGTCCATCATGTCGACATTTTTGGTATGGTATTTGGCAGACTTTCACGAGATCCTGTATGTTATGAAAAATTCGACATTAGGGATTTCGGCTTTTGAAGGTAAGCCCTCCCTGGCCGCATACTCAAGTTACTCTAATCATAGTTTGTCGGGTTTTTTGGAAGAATGCTTCATTCACCTCTTCGCTCACCATTCCAACCTACCCCGGCCTAAAATAACAAAATATTTAAGCCCACGACGAAGCGTGTGGGTTGTTGGCCCCGACGGCCCGAAGCAGCGCGGGCTGGGGGATTGTTGTGGGGGTGTGCCCCCTTCCTCTGATCTGAATGGCCTGTTTTCGGTGGTCCCTATCTCGTCTCTTCGCATTTTGTGTCTCTTTTCTCTTTGTGGGGGGTGAGGGGTTGTTGTGGCAATTTGGTGTGGCTGGCCTCGGCTTGGTGGGGCTGGGCGCAAAAACGTCTGGTCTGGCCGGCGGGGAGGTTGGTTGCGGCCATCCTGGACCCCCCTTCATGCCAGCCAATAGGGAACAACAATTCACGGCCGAGCTGCCCAAAAAATATATACACAAGCAGCTGGGAAACGATAACAAATGGAAAACGGGGGGACCGACGGGTTAAAGGGATTGGTAAGGTTCAAAAAAAATCGGCTGTTTTGGCTACTATTCGGGATTTTTCGGTTTTCGGTTTTCGGTCGATTCGATACGGTATCGAAAAAACATAAATCTATGTTTAATTGGGGCCCGAAATAATGTAATATAACAATGTTATTGCAAAAACAAGAATAACCATGGAAAATCGGGTTTAAAAAACAGTTCTCGACATTTGTTTGCTCTTTTTTTCGGTAATTCAAAACCACCATTCGATAGAGCGTAAAAGTCTCATCTATTTTTTGATTTAATCCCTAAAAAATGGGCAATAGAATATTTATCGTAAAAACAAGATTTAAACGTTTAGGAATATGGTTTTGAAAAACCAGTTTGGGACGTTTTCGCTGTTTTTCGGTATTTAGAAGACACCAGTTAATAGAGCATCAAAAAACTTGCAATGTTAGTTTCAGCTCAAAAATAATGTCATCAAAAGTTATAACAAGATACAAGAAAAACTAACCTTCGAAAATAGAGCGGAAATTCTCGGTTACGAGATTTTCGAGATTTTTAGGTGTTTTCCTGCTATTTTCTTTGGTATTCCTTCTCGATAGAGCATCGAAAAAATATCAAAATCCAAAGTTAGAATTTTGGATTTGCATCAGCTAATTTTGGATATTTCCGGAAGGCTGCTTTTCAAGTAAAGCGAAATATTGCCAGCGGTCCTCCCCTCCCATCCGGTTCAAGATGTCGAAGTCGGAAGGATGCATGGGGCGCAGGCGGAAGCATTCGGTTCGTTTGACGTAAATGATGTGTGCAGATTAGCCGATATATCCTTCGGCTGTGCCACATAGAATCAGTCTTAAGTCTTAACCTTAAGTTAAACTTATCCTTGGCTTAAGTGCAGTTTAGCCCCCCAGCCGACCCCCACCTACCGTATCTCGGCTCCTGTTCATCTACAGGTGGGTAAAGTATACCAAAATACTCGCCACAACAAGACGAACATTTTGGTAACTTTACACACCTGTAGATGAACAGGGAGCCGAGATACAAAAGATGCGTGCCGGCTGGGGGAGGCGGGGGGTAAGCTGCACTCTAACCTTATCCTTAAGTGGGTTCTGGACTTTTAGCGGGGGGGGGGTTTAGCAGTGGGGAGAATCACTTTTTGCTCTAGCAGGTAATTTGGTGTTTTAGCGGTTTCTCATTGCTAGCTAGTCTCGTTGTTGCGCGTGCGGCCGATTTCCTCCTTTTCAGAATACCATCCGTCGAGCCAAGCCGCGCAAGAACAGCAAAAAGGAGCCAAAGGCATCGAAGCCCGACAAGAGCGGCAAGACGGGCACGTACAAGCGCAAACAGCGACGCGTTTTGTAAGGCTTTCGATTGTTCGCGCATTTATGGTAATACAGGAAGCTGCGTCGCCGCAACGACGACATTCCCGGATGCGAAGAGGTGCCCGACGTGGCCCCGCCAGAGGAGGCCCTGGAGCCGCACAGCGAGGACGAGGCGGGGTACGGTGGTTGAGGCGGGGTTTTGGGGGGCTGGCCACCAGAATTTATAGTTATTTCAGTTACCTGGAGTCGTTGCTGAACCGCGAGGGCGGCGGGTCATCCGAGCCGACCAGCCCGAGCGGACCATCGGAATACCAATGCCAGATGTGGGTTGGGGAGGTGGCATATGAATGCGTGGTTAGAGTGCAGCCCCCCGCAGCCGGCACCCAACGTTTGTATCTCGGTTCCCTGTTCATCTACAGGTGCAAAAAGTATACGAAAATGTGCGCATTGCTCTGGCGAGTAGTTTGGTATACTTTACACAGCTGTAGATGAACAGCCTCAAATCCGGATGCGTAGCGGCCGCATCGCGTTTTCAAGCGAACGTGCCAGGACCTGACTTTCCCATTTTTTCGGCCAATTTCCCCGTTTTCCAGGCGAATTTCCCCGTACAGCAACGCCGTCTCGACGAGCCAGTCGCATCAGAGCAACACCACCGCCAGACGGGCATACTACAATGAGCACCACCAGTACTCGGCGAGCCTCGTCTTTGACGACGACGGCGAGCAGCACCAGCATCAACACATTGAGTAGGAGCATCCCGGCCCGCCGCTGAACTCCTTGCAGACGTCGCCCCTCCATGCTCGACAACCCGCACGTGAAGATGCTGACGAGCTCGCTGGGCGGATTCTGCGGGCAGAAGGCGCGCGGCGCCGCCGAGTTCCTCTCCCATCGGCCGGTAGATTCAACGGGGGTTACGGTAGCAAAGGCGCCATTTAGGCGCTGATGATGATCGGCATCGGCATCCTGGTGTTGTACTTGTTGATGAGCCTCATGGAGGTGGGAATCTCCTGGCGGACGGTCGAGTTTAATGCGTTTAGATGTCGATCGTGTACCTGCTGGATCCGATCTTGCGCTTCTGGTGGACGCACTCGCACTACATCCTCGTGCTCATCGGCCAGGGCTTCCGCTCGGCGGCAAACTGGTTCTACACGGCCGACACCGTCACCGATGTGGGTGCTCTGAGCAACAACAGCAACGCAAGGCTTTAAAGGGAGTATGACAGCTGGGTGAAAGTTTTTTGTTTTGACAATTTTTGTTTTGTTATTTATAGAGTTTTTGCGCTTAAGAATAATCGAAAAATAGTTTAGAAATGCTTTCGTTATGTAAATAAAAGAAATACCGAATGAAAAAAATAAAAAAATTCCACATTTTTGATACATTTTTATAAATTTCTAGCCACCTAAAATACTATAAAAATCAATTAGATATTATCAACATCAATGAAAAATTAGTTTTCCCCCTGCTGAAAATCCACACCCCCCGCTAACACACCAGTACCAAGATTCTAACCTATTTTCCAGGCGTGGTTCTGCGACTTGGCGGAGACGTGGTGCACGCGGTTCGGCTCCCTGTGCGACCGTCGTTGCTCGCATCTCAACCGCGCCCTCGGCCATCTTCGCCCCAACGAACCCTAAACGACACTGCGACCCGGCGACGCACAAACGATCGACATACCCCAGCCGGATGTACCCACCTTGTTTACCTGGCCTCTCCTCTATTGCCTCCCTCTCTTTCTCTATCCCTCGACTGTATCTCTCCAGAATACGATACACTTTACTCACTGTGCTTTCTCTCGTCTCGATACCGTACCCCCTCGTCTCGCCCCTCTCTCTCGAGAGACCCCTGCCCTCATCATCTTCTGTATTTTTGTGCTTTAAAAATGCCTTTAATCCATCGCTCTACCCCGGGATAAATGTTAACCAGATTTCAGAAAAAGGTACTGATTGTGAGAATATACAAAAACGCATGAAAGGTTTCAGAAACCCCCGACAAAGAAATTCCCGACAGCCAAAATCTCGAAAGGCGCAAAGCCCGATAGCGCTAATGCTGACATGCCAGAATCCCGACAAGCCAAAATGTCGGCAGAAAATCCCGACACGAAAATCCCGACAGCTATAATCCCGACAGCCAAAATCTCTAGATATTCCTGGCGTTGGTTTGAATTAAACTTTCTTAGAAGGGCGATTTACATGTCGGGATCTTGGTTGTCGGTATTTTGGCGTCTTCGGTTCGGTGTTTTGGCGATTTTTCGCGTTTCAGGCCAGCCTTCCCTGTCACTTTAAAGGTGGATCCTAAAATGGGGGCCAGAAAGCGAGAGAGAGAAAGAGAGAGTGAGAGAGTTATTTGAAGGTTGAGTACCAAGTTTGTGAGCGAGAGAGGGAGAGAGAGAGTGAGGACGAGCACGCGAGAGTGTGAGAAATGGAGAGCGCAGAGGGAGATAGAGTGAGAGAGTGAGAGAAAGAGCGAGAGAGAGGAGTGAGAGAGAGCGAGAGAGAGAGAGAGCGCGAGATAGTGGCAAACAGAAAGAATATTTCCTAAGTCGGAAGAAAAAACCACCAAAAATTGGGTTCTAGATTTTCCCCTTCAATGTCCCTTTAACCATGCCATTTCTTAGTCTAGCCCGCCCAAGAAAAATCGTCGGCTCAATCAAAAGGCCCTCCCGACTATTTACACGCTGTTTACACCGCGGGGCACTACGCGACACTCCCCTGCCCGCGCTTGCTAGAACCTAGCTGATG
The DNA here is from genome assembly GCA_038088335.1 of Mesorhabditis sp. LJ9110. NCBI lineage: Eukaryota > Metazoa > Nematoda > Chromadorea > Rhabditida > Rhabditidae > Mesorhabditis > Mesorhabditis sp. LJ9110. Next base: position 256,869 of record JBBGBA010000183.1, read on the forward strand.
ACGCGACGGGCACTCATTTTTGGGGTGGATAAGCCCGGCGCGAAGCATATGAGTGTCCTCACTAACAACACACCAAGACATCCCCCCAATTCCCCAAAAAACACGTCGAATGCGTGGAGCGTCGCGTAGTCCTGGGGCGCGCGTGGATTTGAGAGCCCCCTCCCCCTGGCCCTAAGATCCGCGCCAGCGTGTGTCCACACGCTATTTGGCTAGCTGATGGGGCGTGAAGTGCAGTGAAGTGTAGTGTGTCCGACACAATCCATCACACAATCAGGACGCGCATCCGGCTGCCCGGAACGGGGTATAAAATGGGCCACAAGGGGCGGGAAGCGGAATCGTCAACGGCATTAGCTAGCCGAATACCCCCACTAACGATGCTGCCGTGGATTCTGATTTCCGTGGCGCTACTCCAGACGATTTTCGCGCAACAGGTGCCGATTGTGGCGCCGTGCCTGGTCCCGCCGTGCCCACTGGTGAGGAATATGGCAGTTTTAAGCTTAACTAGTTAAATCTTTTCCGAAGCGGAATAATATGGAAAAATGAAGCCAGAAACTAGAATAAAAATTTCTGGAAGCCTAAAAATAGGAAAATTCTGAATTTTCTATTATGATAAAAAGAAGAAGTACCCAAATTCCTACAGCGAGGATCCCGACACGCAAAAATGCCGACAGGCCAGAATACCGACAGCCAAAATCTCGACAAGCGAAAATCGCATCATAAATAGCTGGTTAAAGGGACATGGCAGGCGCATTAAAGTAAGAATATCCGGAATTTTGCTGTCGGGATTTTGTTCTGTCGGGATTTTGGCTGTCGGTATTTTCGCCTGTCGGAATTTTTACTGTCGGCATTCTTACTATTAGGATTTTAGCATTACCCACGCGGTTTTCAAAGGACAGTACTTATCGTCTTTTCAGCCATTCCCTCCCGGAGCCCTGGGTGCCGCACCATTCCCCCCGCTACTCGGCCTCTTCCCCCCACCGCCCGGCTTCTTCCCACGGCCGCCGCCCTGCTTCGGCGGCTCGTGCTTCCCGCCGCCGCCACCGCCTTGTCTCTTCCCACCATGCGGAGGACCGGTACGGGATTTTGAACCAAATTCTTGCAAAATATACCTCAAAATATTAGTTTATGAAATCGTTACTTCAGGTGTTCGTCCCTCCTCCACCATGCCTCCAACCCCCCTGCTTGCCCCCGCCACCATGCTTCCAGCCCCCTTGCTTCCCACCACCACCACAGGTTAGTAGACCGACGCGACGAATTATGCCCGTCGATAGGTGCTCTTCGTCCCTCCACCCCCACCCCCGCCAGTTGTCTGCCTCCAGCCGCCCTGCTCGCCGCCGCCGGTCCTCTGCCTCCAGCCCCCGTGCGGCCCGCCCCCACCACCGGTAGGTTTTGAAGGTTTAGCGCGAGAGTCAAGCTAGTTACCGGCTTAGTTTCTGTAGATTTATTGGGCGAGTCAGAGTCGGCCAGCAGAGACCATTGAGGAGGTCTGGCAGAGATCATTGAAGAATTTATCTTCGGAAGCCTATTACCATCTAGATCTTCTTCGCCCCGCCACCCCCACCGCTCTGCCTCCAGCCACCATGCGGCCCACCCCCGCTTCGCATCGCTTTCGCCCCGCCGCCACCACTGGTAAAACAATATCAAAACACGAAAATCTGAGGCCTTTCCAGGCCCTCTTGCCCCCACCGGTTTTCCTCCAAAACGCGCCGTGCTGCGGACCTAGCTGTGAGTTTTTTTGTACAATTTCGAGGGTCCGCAATGCATCGATGTTAGTCTGAACGGCTTGAAGTCGTTGAGCCTGGGTTTGATGTAAAAACGACCCTGGCGCGTGGCAGCGAGTCGCGCTTCGTGAGGCGCGTTCAATATTCGTTGAAGCGTTGACGCGCCAGTCCGAACTGCTTGAAGTCGTTGAGAGATTGCTACGCGAACGACTCCGGAATAATACGCTACTTTACAAATTTTAAAAGATTAGGTGCGTTGGGATTACCAGAATAACTTGACGCAACGCACCCGCAGCGCGTTCGCGTGACAAGAAATTTTTTTGAATTTTTGCCGCAGCTTTTTCTCTTTTGACATAATTTCACCCAAACAGCTCGAACTTGTTGCGGATTGGTTAGAGCTTAAGTCAGCCAATTTTAGTCCCCACTTGCTGCGGATTCCGGCGATTTGCCCGCAAGAGCGACGATGCCACGTCGACCACCACCACCACTACCGTAGCCCCCAAATCCATTGAGAAGCGCGCCGACACCCCGGATAACGCCTCGGTCACGTCAACCACCACCGCCGCATCCAGATTCTAAATATCCGCCGCGATTCAAATTCCGACGATATTCGGGTCGTGCTCCAGAGCTCGTGCTCCACATGCAGGTGCTCCTATTGCTCGTGCTCCACATATTCGTGCTCAGGCTTTAACCCTAATTTAATAATAGAATATTTAAGCCAATTTCTCCACTTTCAAGCTCATCTCCCGGATCTCCCCGCCGGCTTTTCCACTTATGATATTGCAAATTTTATGTTTGACAAGAAAACTATTTATTGCACGTAATAGCTGTTGTACGGTACGAGAACACAAAATAAAAAACCACAAAAAAACACATTGAGAACTTTACAAAGACGTATGGGTGGCGTTGATCTCGGGGAAGAATTGGGAGACGACGTCCCGGTTGAACACCGGCGTACTGTAGCCCACCGTATCTGCCCAGTCAGAGGCGAGCGGCCTGTTGAGTTCGTCGACTTGTTGGCCTGGAAATTGGAGATATACTGGCAAGTGTGGGGAGATGAACTTGTTGAACATGAGGCTGTTAGGCGGAGACTTTTTAAGCGACTTCAGTTCCCAAAAACCCAACTTGAAATTGTAATCAACTTTTTTAGTTTCAGTTACTAAAAACTGCAAAGACGATCCCGAACTTGTTGAACTTGATCTTGCGTTCCATTTTTCTAAGTAGTATTTTGAACCGTGGTTTGCGATTTATAATGTGGCTATTGCCCGGGACTTGTTGAACCTGAGGATTTGAAGCCTTACTAAGCTTGTGCGGCTTGTTTAGGGTAACCTGAACTTGTTGAACTTGAGACCTTTGAGCGTTTGAGCTTTTACCAGGTGTTGAACTTGTCGAAATTGAGCTTAGCTTGGACGTATTTCATTAAAGAACTTACTCCCATTCGGCTTGAGCATCTCCTCGATGGAGCGGGTGAGATGGAGCGGGATTTTCGGGATGGACAGCGAGGTCGGGCGATCCGGATGGCCAATATCGCCACTGAAACTAATTGACGGTAGCGTGGGGCTGACATTCTTGAATTGGTGCTTTTGCGCTATCGAGGGAGCAGAATTTTTTATCAATTCAGAAATATCTGGTACTGTAATTTAGTTAAATTGTTTTTAGTAAAATTTAACCCCCTATTTTCAAGGTATTTCCCCTACTTTGCATATCGCATACCTCATCGAAAACGGCGACAACGCCGATGGTCTATAGAGTGGAGGAGGAGTGTGGAAGCACGAGGCCGGGGAGCACAGCGAGGAGGACGAGGATTGAGCTCCAAATGACGGGCTGATGGAGGAGGGGAATCCCGACATGAAATGAGAAGCCGGTGAGGGACCGCCAAAATTGGGTGGTGGGCGGAAGGCTGGCGCCTAAATTATGATATTTTTAGGGGACTGTAACCAGATACTGTACCTGCGGAGCACAAAATTGGGGTTGGGTGGTGGGAGGTAGGGGTTGCGACGTGGAGCACTCGATTTGGAGCGTTGGCCTGGAAATTAAAGGTAATCTAGAGTTTTTTTATATTTTTTCTGAATTCCCAAAAAATCGCTGCTAGGTACCGATTCTGGCCGCCACCATCCGTCTGCTCCGAGTCGCTGCGCTCTTGCTCGCGCTGCAGCAGCAGGTCGTCGTAGACCTAAAAAATCCAAAATCTAACAAAACTCGGGTTTCTGACCGGGTTGAAGACGTCGCAGAGAATCTTTTTGAACGGCGTCGCCGGGCCGCTCCTGGGGAAATTTGCACGTAGATGGTTGATTAGCTCGCAGCCGAGTTGCTGAAAGGATAAATTAAAAAAAAAACTAAAAAGCTAGACAGAGAAAGAGAGAGAGAGAGAGAGAGAGAGAGCGAGAGATAGAGTGGGAGAGAGAGCACATACCCTCAAAGGGGGCAGCAACAGCAACAAGTTCCCGAAATGGCTGCCCGGCTGCGTATTGTTCTTCGGTCGGCTCTTTTTGATGGTCTTGAGCAGCAGATTCTGAAGCTTGTCCCGCTTGTCGCGCAGGCTTGACGAGGCAGCGTTGCAGATGCCAGCAGCGTCTAAAAATGCGTTTATACAATGTTTTATGAAGTTTTTCTGGAAAATTTTGTTATCATGTTTGTTACCAGGGTTCAAGGCAATAATCCCCTTCAGGAGCACGAACTCGGCATCGGACGGCTCCAACTTGCGCAGCGGGCTCACGACTTCGGAGAGGAGGCGGCGGATAGCCTCGCCGGCAAAGATTCTGAAAAAAATGGGATTGAGAGGCGGCGAGCAGAGGCTTTTTCGAGAAATTCTTGTTGCTTTTTGTAGAAGGTGATTAACAGGCAAAAGCATTCCAAACAAAAAGGCTCTTTCCCTCTCTCTCTCTCGGTCTCTCTCTCCCTCTCTCTCTTTCTCTCTTGTTTCCTCTCTCGCTCCACCCACCTGGAACATGGTTGCAAGGCATGGTGCAGGGCGACGGGTTCGGAATGTGGGCTCAAAGCTACCCGGACGGCCAGGGAAAATAGCGTCAGCTGGGCAAAGGTGTCTTCGACGAGGGCCGTCTAAAATTAATAAAAAATTATAATAATGCATACGGTAGATTATACAAAATTTTCTCCTTTTAGACCTTATTTTTGTCAAAACGGATAAAAATGACTTCAACGGCTAAAATTCCCAAAATTTTCTTAAGGGATTCTGATAACTTTACAAGGAATCAAAAACTACAAAAACACCATAAAATACGTTATGTACTGCTAACAGGATGGTATAAGCGGAAAATACGAATTATTTTGTTGCCGCGCTAAAAATTCTCCACCCCCCCCGCTAACAGCCCAGTACCCCAATTTGCGCACCTTGTCCTCAACGGTGACGATGTGACGTCCTTCCTCGGTCAGTCTGACGACTCCTTCGACCCATTCCACAACACCGACAATCCTCCAGATCGCCGTCAACCCGAGATCGGCGTTCAAATGGGCTGACGAGGTGGAGAGCCGAGTCGACGAATTCTGGCGAATACCTTGCGTAAGTCCAAAAATGGAAAAAATCATACCCTTTCCGCCAGCATCCGATCGGCCACCAGGCTTTTTAAATTAAAATCGGACACCGTATCATAGCTGTACTCGTTCGCGTTCTGCACCTCCGTCTCCAGCTTATTCATTTGGAAAAGCAGCGTCCTTAAGAGTGCTGAGTTTACAGATACAAGGGACCGGAGCTAGCCTGCTAAGATTGCGGGAATGGGCAAATGCCGAAATACCGACACTGAAAAGTCCGAACAAATTTCCGAAAGGCAAAATAGCGGTTTTGAAAGGAATGGCTTTGGTTTCCATACCTCTGCTCTGGTGTCATAAACCTCGTCCACTCCTCCTCATCGGCAATTCTTCCGGAAGCCGTCCTAGTGACGCTCTTTTTCTTCGACAGCAAAGGCCGCATATGACATTTCTCTTTCAGTTCCTCACGATCGGGGCGTACGGCTGAATTCGAGGTTTTTTCAGGTCAGGGATGTCAAAATGAGCGTGGTTACTGGCGCGCACTGTACTAAATTGCAGGGTAGTGCATGCTGCTGTCACGTGTATAGTACTCTAGCGTAGCGTACGGCAAGTAATGAACTAGTTACGTAATTTTGGTAATTTTGCCTCCTATGGTGTTTGAATGTTTTTTTTTCTGCCTGGATTTAAACTATTACCATCAGGGTTCATGCCAACTTGTAGACATTTCCGGAAACGGCAGTACCGGCAGCTGTTCCGCTCGTCTAAACAGCTGAGTTGATTTTGTGGTATCTTAGATATGAGGTCAATAACAGAAATTCTACTCTCTCTCTCTCTCTCTCTCTCTCTCTCTCTCTCTCTCTCGCTCTCTCTCTCTTACTTTCCTAGATTGTGCTATACATATTTCCATTTCCGGCCTGTTTTCAGGCCTTTTTGACCGTTGACCCGAATCTTTGCAGCTTTTCAGAGAACCGGATGAGTCAGTTAGGGGAGAATTGAGGGCCGGTCCCTGGCTGGCCTTTGCGTGCAAACAAACGCCAAAACAACCCCCTGGGCCCCCTGTGAGCCGTTGCACGCCAAAATACGACGGACTCGGGTCAGAAAATACGGTATTTTGCATGTTTTTTTCCGAAAATGCGACTACGACTTACACTTATTGACGGGGCACTGGCGATCGTAACGGCACACGTATTTATTCCGCCCGTCTTTGACGGCCCTCCGGAAAAAGCCTTTGCCTGAATATGGATAATAAGGTTAAGGTAGGCTACGCTGATGTACTCTGCATTGGATAGCTTAGGCTATAGCAAGATACAGCCTGGCTACGCTAAGCTACGATATGATAATTTGCGTAGTAGTACGCTGCGCTACTACAGTACAGAACGCTACCCTACGCTATATTACGCTACACTACGCTACACAACGTGAACTTCCATTGACCGTGAGCTACAGTACTCTGATTTTCGATAATATACACCAAAAACTTAAGCTACGGTACTTGACGAACCGCGACGTTACGTAAGTTGTGTCGCGTACTGTGCGGGGTACATGGTACTACGCTACACTCCAACTTACATCCAAAACAAGCCAACACTCCGTAGTGCACCTTTGCTGGGCTGTCCCCACACACGGCGCAGGTTCGCCCGGTAGATGAACAAGCTGATTCGGGGTTTGGGTCCATCTGGAAACCGTTATTAAAGGAATAGGATTTAGAAAAACCATGTAGGACGGAGAAAAGTCAAAAAAACCTGACCCGGGCCAAAGGTTGGGCCTTAAGGGGCGTGGTCTTTAAAAATACGGTCGTGCTGAGGCGAAAGGCGATAGAAAAAGAGAGAGAGAGAGATAGAGAGAGAGATGGTGAGAGGGTGAGAGAGATAGAGGAGGAGAGAGTGACGGGGGTCGGAGAGAGAGAGCGAGAGAGAGTGAGGGAGAGCGAGAGAGAGACAGAACGAGTAAGAGAGACGTCAATACTTCCTAAAAATATTTGTAGTTTTTCAAAAGTGCCTAGGCTAGTCTAGCCGCTTGTCCAAAAGCCGATTAGCCCAGTCTAGCCGACGTAAAGAGACAAACATCACTTTGCATAATCGAGGTCGCCAAAAATTTGAATACCGACACCGCCATCAGCTGGCCCTGTTTTCAGGGAGGACGAGGTGGTTGAAAAAATTGAGCGGCTCAAAATCGATGGGCAAAAACAGGATCGTATGGGTCGGAGCGGCACGTCAGTATGGGGCGAGTGATTCGGGGGATTACCCGGGGTATAACGGTCTGTGTGTCTATGTCAACCTACCCACCTACATACCCCGCCGCGTTTGCTGTAATTTGTGTCGGGCGCGTGGTTGAAGCGGAAAAATGGGGGAAGCGAAAAAGGCCCAGGTACACAGGGGGTGTACAAAGATCGCTCCGATGGTTGGAATTTTTTAAAGGGAAAGGCAAGGCTGTTTGCGCTATGGATTTCCAATTTTCTGAACTTTCCGCCTCGAGACACGTAACGCGGAAAGTCTACATAAATTTGCTTGAGATAATTTTTTATCGCATTATAGACAAGCCCGAATTCCGGCCAAAAACCCGACAGCCAAAATCTCGAAAGCAAAAAGCCTGACAGGCAAAATGCCGATTTCTAAAATACCGACAGGTCAAAATCCTGAGAAGGGGAAAGTAGGAGCTATTGAGCACCAACTAGCGTCGACGTCGCTGGAATGTCGGGATTTTGCGTGTCCGGATTTTGGCCGTCGGTATTTGCTCAAATTCATACCTGGCAGTTCCTCGTTAAATGAAAGCTGTTTATGCTAATTACATCAAAGCAAACCAGCAGAGTTTCTTAGGGAACCAAGTGCAGAGTGATGGGTCCGCGGGCAGAGATTTTTTGGGAAATGTCGAAACAATTGTGTTTGTATGCCTTGTGCGTATCCAAATAGCGGCAAACTAGCTGAGATACTGTCGGAAAAACTCACCATCGAACAATTAGAGCCATAACCCCGACGAAATACCGACAACCAAAATCTCAACAACCAAAATCCCGTCAGTCATTATACCGACACCTAAAATCCCGACAAGTAAAATAGATGCCGAAAACCAAGAATAGATGCCGAAAACCAAGTGACACTGAAACTAGCGTCAAGCATATGTCGGGATTTTGGCTGATCGGGATTTTCGCTGTCGGCATTTTGGCGTCTTCCCATCATTTATGCGTGATTGAAATCAACTGTAAAAGTATCCCAAAAGGACGATAGCGAGAAGGAGCTAGCAATTACCCTTGCGGAAATGCAAAACCCGATTCCAGCTCATTTCCGGCTGAACCGAGATCGATTGGCGGCGATGCGCGGCGGGCCCGGCTGCTCCGCTCTGCCGGCAAAAATGTTTGCCCAAAATGACGATAATCGTCATTGTGAGTGAAAGGGGGGCAGATCGGCTATTAAATGGAGGGACGCAGACCGTTTAATGCCAGCATACAGGCAAAGCAGAGGGACGGTGACTGTACATGTAGGGCGTCGATGTTGTGTTTTGTTCATCAGACGGCTTTTGGCGAAAAAGTTGCGAATCGAGTTTTTGCAGCAAACATTTAAGAATTGAAGAGCAAGCTAGCAGAGAGAATTTGGGAATAGAAGAAACGCCAGCAGGAGCCAGTTGCAAATCGGTTCTTTTACGTTACCGGGGGGGGGGAATATCAGGGGAAATCAGGTTTTTTTGTTCTTTGCCATACACAATTTTTTCTAATAAAAACAGCGGAAGTGTTTCTGCCATGTTTTTTACTATTTTTAAGCATAAACACGTAAAATTTGGTACTAGACTGTTAGCGGGGGGTTCCAAGTAGGGCGCTATAATGATAAATAAACGATTGTCATGGCATTATATAGAGTTTTCAGCTATAAAAGCTGATCAAAAATTACAACAATTTTGGAAACATTGACATTTCAGCCAAAAATTTTCGATTTATCTTAGCTTTTTCTTAATTCGAAATTGGCTAAAATCTATCTTAGATAAATTTTATCCAATCTCGAATTTGCGCAGTGAAAAATATGGTGAACTTTTTAGCAATAATAACCGCTAAAAACACTACAAAATACTTTATTTATTATTAACAGATAATATAGGCAGAAAAAGAACAAAAAAAATAGTTTCCACCGCTCGAAATCCCCCCTGCTAAGAGTCCAGTGCCAAAAAGTGGCCAAATCCGAGGGCCTTTTTGACAGAAAACACAGATTCATGAACTTGCTTATAACTCGCCAACAATAGATAGCTATCGATCACGAGAATGACGTTATACGGAAAAGCAACGGTTTGCCAGGGTGTGTGGTCAACCCCAGCCTCCCCCCTCCCCCCATCCATAGCTCCATTTTCCGGGCCGGGGCCATCGCGAACAATTTTTCTCTGTTTGCCGACCTCAACCACAGCGAGTTGCCCCTCCCCCATCAATTCTCTACTACCTCTTCTACCTTCCCCCATCAATACATCGTCTACTAGCGTATTATCTATCTCGGGAAAGCAGCCCACACCGCGGGGGAATACACAAAATGTACCGGGCCCGGCAGCAGGAGGAGGACAAGCTTGTTTCGATGAACAGTGGGGGTGTGGAATTAGTTAAAAACGTGACCGGGCTTCAACTTCCGTTTAAAGGTACTAGGAAGTCAAAATTCGGAGTGAGGGAATCGGAAATATTGGTCAAAAGAATGCCGCCAAAAAAGTGATCATTGCCGAAACGTATAGAAAATCGGTTTAGTGGCCGACAACCTCCAAATCTTTTAGAAAAACGACCGGTGTCCGAGAGAAAATCAACTTTTTCGGCGCGAGTGATATAGATATCGTACTTTCTCCAATTTCTCGGGTGATCTCTGGCCAATTTTGAACAATGTAGAAGCTAAAATGGTTGCAAAGGCCTGAGAATTCTCCGAAGAGCGTTAAAGCTTTCAAATGCACGCATTTCCATCAAATGGACCTTGCCACCGTTTTAACATCAAATCAGCTGGTGATGTGCTTGCTGCCTCTTGCGCCCTTCAGCTTATGACGGACGATTCCTGCTGTCGCTGTCGCTTAAGACATGCAGATGACTCGCGTCTGGAGCCTATCCGGCTGGAAAAGAGTTCTGTTGCGGAGATTTGGAAGCGCTGCATTAAATCGTAGATACCTAAATATTAAACGCGTGGCAGTCATTTTGTAGTTATAGGCTGAACCTCTGCCGGAGAAGTGCCTCGAACCCGGATAACCAAGGCGGAGATTTGCTCGAATCGCGAAAAAGCGCTCAAAATCTCTCTCGGAAAGTCATCGTTGCATGGAGAATTTTGTATACAATTCCTTTAAACATTAAATTTTAAAGGGAAATTTTAAAGAGTCAAATTGCGTGCTCAGAATTCGAGCCATTTCGTGACAAAACGAAAAAAGGTTGCAGCCTAAATGACTGAAAATTGATTTCGCTGCGAAAAGCAGCAAGTTTCGACAAAACACACTGGACTTTTTTAGGCAAAATCAACATTATGGGACCAGGCGAGTTACATATCGTAATGCACTGTATGCTGGTCCATTCCTCGATTTTGGTGGTTCCCTGGCCAACCTCAAAAGTTGAAAAATTTAAGATGATTAAAATGACTTGATGATCCCCGAAACGGCTTCGGAATTTTCCAAGCCACGCATTCTCACGTCGAGATAAAGACACAGACGCCAAAAAGTAAAATTTTTGGTGTTCTGGTTGGTTCTGTTCTGGTTTTGGTATTTTTTGGTGGTGTATAGTCCCTTTAAACCCCTAAGAAGCTAACGAAGCCCCAACCCCCACCGGAATGCGCGAATTTTCGAACGCGGAATCTAATTATGCGACTCCTTTCAGGGCCCTTCGGCCCCTCTATTCCGGGGTGGAAGCTGCAGAAAACAGCTGATGATGGGGTGGGAGAGAGGAAGGACCCGTTGTTGGGTGTTTGTTGGAGATCTAGAGATCCCCTAGGGGGGAAGGGCCCACAAACGGAGAGAGAAAGGGGGTACCCAACCACACCGGGCGTGACCCTGGGACCCGAAGAGGGCCCTAACCCTCCATCCACTCCCATTTTCAGTATTCCCGTTTTGCTGTTTTTCTCTCGTCACACCCTCTCTAGCCGCTTTATCTAATTAAGAATATATATCAATTATATGATACAGTAACCCACAAAACAAGCCACTTCGACAAAATTCTTCATTTTCCGCCGTCCTAGATCCATTTTCACATTTCTTTATAAAAAATTAGCTGTCAAAAAAAAGCGTATTGGTTCCGAACTTGACACCCACAAAGCTTGAATACCTGTTTTTTGCTGGGAAAATTGCGATTAACTTTTAGACGATTTTGGGTACGATTCAGGTCTTCCCCACTTCCAAAAACTTTTTTTGCCTCATGAAAATGAGCATGAGCTTTTGGTGAAGAATATGTGGTATATTAAGCATTTTATTTTAAACTTGATGGCAAAGGGAATTATGCCTCTCTGCACACTCTCTCTCAAAAAACATGTTTTCTGAATTAAAAACTTCACGAATCCGAGGATCTTTTGTGTCCTGAAAACACGCTGCTCAAAGACACTCCTCACTAGTTGCATCGCGTACTAAATGGGTGCGTAGAATTGTAACTTGAGACGTATCTTCACCCTGTGAGGTGTCACCACCCTTTCAAATCGCTGTCTGTCTGTCTCGTATTTTGTATTTTTTTATGAAAACGATGGAATTATATAATTTATCTCTAGCTCCTTTCTCTCTTTTTCTCTTTCTCTTCTCTCTCTCTCTCTCTCTCTCTCTCTCTCTCTCTCTCGCTCTCTCTCTTTCTCTATCTCGCACTCTCCCTCTTTCTCTCTCCGTCTTTCCAAGATCCGAATTTATAGATATTTGTCCAGTTTTCTGCTCATGACTGTATATCGGTCCTGCAAACGGCTAGGTAAATTTTTGACTTTCCAATCCCTTTAAAATATTCATTCCCTATCCATCCGTCCGAATCTTCGAGCTCTTTTTGCCTAGCTGTCAATTCCAAAAGTTGGCCCTTCCCCTTCCAGACCGGAATAGTGGATGTGCCATGGCCCTAGGGCTGGGCCCTAACGGCTAGAGGCCCTCCCCGTGGGGGGCAATCAGAAGGTGGGCCCTTTCCGCGCACCTCTTCCATCCCCCCCCCCCCGTTTGTGCTTCTTTTTTTTTGCGTGGCCCGTGTGTGTGGTGGGTGGGATCGATCTCTCGGGCTCTTCTCCCCTAAGCCGCTCTATCGCTCTCTATCTATGGCTCTCTCTCTCTCTCTCTCTCTCTCTCTCTCTCTCTCCCTCTCCCATCCACAACCACATCACCAAATCTGAGTCAATTGGTGAATAATGGGAACTTTTTGAGCGCGCGTTTTGCCCGGAGGGGTTGCGTTTTAAAGGGACTTGCAAGACAGACCTATAGATTTTATATTTCCCTAAATTACGACGTTTAATTTTTAGTGAATACCAAGCTACCTTCATGGGCTCTCTTGTAGTATGAATTTGTTTGATTATCTATATGGGATAATTTTTACTTTTGGAAAATCACGGTGACTACCGACACTGCGTAATTTGCATTCCCCGCGTAGTCGTCGAAACGAATTTCTTAACGCTCATTAAGGGTGGCAAGCTTGCGGAGACCATTGGGGGAATTTCCTTGAAGTTGAGAGAAGTCGCGCTCTCTGACTATCTCTCTCTCGCTCTCTCTCGCTCTCTCTCGCTCTCTCTCTCTCTCTCTCTCTCTCTCTGCTAAGGAAAGAGAACGTCCACAAAAGCCCTGTAGACGGGCATGCTAGCATGAATTCTTGAGGAAAGCGAAAAACTATAATAAGAAGTCCGTTCGAGCAAGAGCATCAAGCAAGGGCTTGCCAGCACATATTCTTGCGGAAATAACTAAAAGACGCTAGAAGCGTATAGAAAATTGCAATGGATAGGGCATACTAGCAGAGATTCTATGGGAAATACTTAAAAACGCGCCAGAAAAACTATAAAAAATCTTGAATGGAAATACAGACTAGCAGAGATTCCTAGAGAATCTCTTTGAACCAAATGCCTGAAATAGAATCCCCCTGCTTTTTCCTTCTATTGCCTGTCATTATTGGCTCAACTTTTGCGATGCCATGGATGGGCCTCCTTCTCCTCCTCTTCCTCTTCCTCTTCCATGCTTTTCCTTGGAGCCGCGAGTCAATGCGAGGGAACAAAGCTTCTATTCGTCATTCCCCCAACCCCAGTAGAAGGAAGAAGAAGAAGCATGGCAGGGCCAGCCTGAATTTGTTGGCCTTTTCCGGGGTTGTGCCTCTTTTTGAAAGCCATGTTTTCTCTTTTGCGGATTGAGCATCAAAACAGGCTTTTAAGCGTTTCGTTTTTCTCTTTATATCTCTCTTTCGCTCTCTATATTTCACTCCATCCTTCTCGTTCTCATTCTCATTCTCGTTCTCGATCTCCCCAATTTTACTCTTTACCATCTGCCATCTGACAATCATGCCCAAAAGTTTTACGGTTCCAGCTAGAACGAATTCTTCTTCTCTCCCGAATCATAGCATTCCCACCATCCTCACGTGAATCGTGTTATCCATGGCCCAAATTCTAGCATCGACTAGCTTGTGCCCACCCCAAAAAGGGGAGAAAAGAAAAACGGGCGACATTCCGGCTGGGAATGTGTGTCCACCGGAATGCTAATTTCGGCCGATCATCTGAGAAACGAGGGGGGAGGGGAGGGATGGCGTGGAGAAGCCGCGATGTCTGATAAATCGGCTGCGATTCGATTTCTCATCAGTTTTTAGTGGTGTTATTTCAATTTTGAACTTAATTAATTTTGTTTTTATCGGGTTTTAACGCGAAATTGAAAACAAGCGTTTTTTTGCAGATTGTTTTGCTTTAAGCGTTTCTGATGCGGATGCTTTTTCCTAATTTCGCTTTTCACGTCGTAAGCTAATGGGCCCTCTGCTAATCCGCCGATTTTCCGTATTTTTCCTTTTAGGAATCGACCCTTCGGTGTGCTTTTAACTTTCTCACTTTTTACAGCTTTCGCCACACAGCTATTAATGCGCAAATTTTTGAACTATAATTTAGCATTGGCTTTTCCGGGGAAAACGCCAAAATCCCGACAGCCCGAAAACCCGACAGATCAAAACTGACATGCAAAATACCTGCTTAACAGCGAGGAAACGCCATGCAAAGTAGCCTCCAGAATATGATTGTCGAGATTTTGGCCTGTCGGTATTTTTGCTGTCGATATTTTGGTTGTCCAGATTATGCCGGCAGCTCGTGCTCCTCTGACTGTCTGCCCCAAAATGTCTCGAACCAAGGAATTCCCAGGGTCAATCCCCCCTCTCCTTCCGTTGATCAGTCTGAAAATGCGATAGAGAAGCCTAGTCTACCCCCTTTGGCCTTCATTTCCTCTCTAATCGTTATCACAATTCCATCCCAAAGGCAAAGCAGTGCAAAGCCCCGTCCGTGCAAGAGTTCAACCACCCATCATCTCACCCCCCGCAAAGTCTATCCCCGCCTCGCCAAAAAGTGCCCCCGGAATCGGCTCGCCGGCGGATTAAAGGGGCTGGGAAGGAATCAGGAAGGCCCAGGTAAATTAGCATAAAATCGGTTTGAGTTCTGAAATTTGCATACATCTTCTTTGCTCCCTCCTGCCTCGCCCCGCTCTCCGGGCATTTTTTTTTGTATTAGCATTTCCGGTTGGCTCGTTGTCAATTATCGATGACCCTGATCTACTGGATCTTCTTTGTCCCTTGAAAGGAACTTTAAATCCCGCTACAATTAGCCTTTAAACTACGATTGGCGACAAGCCAACCGGTTACGCTAGGTAAAAAAGAAAAAGAGAGCCGATCTTTCCCCGAATCGCTAGAAATCGCCCAAGCTGCGCGCGTTGCGTATTGCGTGGGCACCGAATCGCAGGGAAATCCATGGCCTTGCTCGCCCTTTCGGCAGACGACATCAAAACCGCAAACAAGAAACGATAAACATCCATTAGTCCCCCAAGATCTTACCCACTTTATATGCCGACCGGAAAATATTATTCCGCAGATATCGACGGCTCCACTGAGTCAACCCATCCATTTAATATATGCTTCTGGCATCCTGTTTTTGCCCCCGGGGGGGGGGGATGTAGAGAGACAATAGAGAGAGAGAACACTAGAGAAAAAGAATGATTCATCTGCCCCCTCCTGTCCCGATCAGAACTGTTTACGCCAGCTGTCCCCGCTAGTCATTTATAGCGAAATTCGAGACAGCTGTGATGCCTGAGAGACTTTTAGATGCCGTTTCTTGCTGTTTTCAGCTGTAGTTTGTAGTCGCGGTCCTGGAAATGCCTTTCGTAATCGGTTTTTCTGAATAGTTTCATTTTTAGGATCGTACTGTCAATTTTTAACAATTTTAATACGTTTTTCGTGCAGAATTTACCATGCGAAATCGATTTTCAGGCTTAATCAATATTATATAATTTAAGTAAGGCTGAAAAAATAAAAAAAATGGAAAATTAAAAAATAGACAATGAAAACTAAAAAATTGTTTATCACGAGTTTTTGGCCCAACACGAATAATCGGCTATGAGCGTTGTTTCCTGGATTTCAAAGCGATTTTTTGGGATTTTACGCCATTCCTATTCCAGATTTACCTTGCGTAATCGATTTTCAACTGCCCCCGTGGAGATACCTTGCGTAATCTATTAGCTGCCACTCGAAAAATGCGTTTCTCACACAGCAAAAACCGGCTGACCAATAAAAACTATGCTTACGTTGCAACTTTGTTGTATTGCAAATTCTTTTTCGAGTGCCAAAAATGAGTCAACAAAGCAAAAATTTCGCAAGCCGGTGGAGGACGGCTGTCCAACTCAGCCCTGTGGAGCTGTCAGGCGCTAAGGGTTGCCGCTAGCTTTTGTTAGGAATTATTTCTAACTTATCCTTAATGTCAAATTTTAAATTTAAGCTATTTAAAACTTAATTCGCTTAAATTTTGTGGTTTATCCTGTATACCGTGGATTTTTCCGCGACTTACGGTATCTATCGTCCCGAAAAAAAGGTGTAAAATTTAAAAGGTGACTTTCTAAAAATGTTATAAGAAATAAAAAGATATGCTTTATTAAATTTTATTATTATTAAAAAATTAATCCGTTCCAGGTTTCCAGTAAAAACGTAAAAAAATTTAATTCTGAAATTTTAGTCAACAATCTATATTGTTTGTAATTTAATGTAATTTCATTCTAACGTTTTGACGTCAACAAAATTTACCTATTTGGATTAGAAAAATTGGAAACTAAGAAAAATAGTTTTGGTGTAATTTTATTCGCATAAAAAGAGCGGGTTCTTTTTCTCATATTCCGTTAATCCTTTCATATTCCATAGATCCCTCTCAAATATTATGATGCCGATGGATGAGATCTCAATTTGGAAGGGAAGGAAATCAATGTGCCGACCCACTAATCAATCATCAGCCCTTCCTGTCCCCCCGCAAGGGCTCTCGTATCAATTTCGCGCTGCCCATTTTCAGCGTTTCTGCTTTTCCAAATCAGGCCCCGCGGGCTAGACGGTTGCAGCGGGGTTGCAATTCGTAGTGATAGGCTAGTTTCCCAAATTTTGTTTTGTGCTTACGCTGTCTTTCTTTCTCTCTTTCTCTCTCTCTCTCTCTCTCTCTCTCTCTCTCTTTCATCCCTAGGAACCCCTGCTAGTTTGCCACGGCAAAAAGAGCCCTAGCAAATTAGGAACAAGCGAGCCATCCGGCTTTGGATCGAACAAATTTTGTAAGCAAACTCTCCAACCTGAATTTATGGTCAAATGATCTCTGCTAACCTGCCATCACATCAGCTAGACGTCCTCTGTAGCCTATGGAATTTACTATGTTTCTATCTCTCGCTGTGTCTCTCTTCCTCTCTCTCTCTCACTCTTTCTCTCTCTCTCTCTCTCTCTCTCTCTCTCTCTAATCGAATGGTCAGGGGATTAATCCCATCAAAAACCTATTCGACTAAAGCTCAAGCCCGCCGCCCCGGCGTCACCCCACGGCTTTAGATAGCGGCAGTTTTTGAAGAGCAAAGTGAGGTGGCAGCAAATTAGATGAACCAATTTCCAATCATGCATCTTATTTAAATAGCGATATAAGACTTTGAAATTTTAAAGAGAAGGCAAGTTCGCCATTAACCTTCTTTTGGCTTCCCTGTCCCTTTAAGCGGCCTAATCAGGAGGCCCACCTGTTTTCCGACGGTTCGTCAAAAATCCCCCATCTGATGGACCGTTTTTATTTGTTTTCCGGTTGTCTGTGGGCATGATGATGATGGAAGCGAGAGAAAGAGAGACGAAGGAAAGAAGCTGTGATTGTGTTTTGTGTTGATGAATGACCCAGAGGCTCGCGTCAACAATACATATATAGAATTGATGCCCTCCTCACGTCGGAAGGAACGCCTCTCTGTTTCTCGCTCTCTCTCTCTCTCTCTCTCTCTCCCTCTCTCCCCAATCTCTCGTTTGCTATTGCTGTTCAATCACTCTAGATATATCTCACTATTTCACGTTTTCATCTCTCTTTCTCTCTCTCACTCACACTCGCTATCTCTCGTTCTCGCTCTCTCGCTCTCTCTCCCTGCCAGATCTACAAAATTTAAATCCGAAAAAAACCGCCTTTCTTGCCCGATTAAGGCGGCACCCAAATATCCATCCTTTTTGTCAACGTTTTTCGATCAATTGACCGACGTTTTGGTGGTAGTCTCAATCGCCGAGTTTCAAGTTTTCCACCTCCACCACTCAGCCATACAATATCCGGTCGCGGATTAAAATGTGGAAACTTCCCTCTCGCGCACGGTTCTTACCATCCCCCACAGCCATTGTGGGCCTGTTGGGGGGCACGCTATAGAAAAGCACCCATCCGACACTGCCCCCCCCCACCCCTGTTGACGTCGATTGCTTCCCCTTCTTCTTCTTCTGCTTCTTCTGCTTCTTCGGGTGATACGGTTGATGGGGCACGGTTTAAGGGGTGAAGGAAGGGCGGGGGGTGCAAACGGATTGACTCGATGGTCTCGATACGACACACTCGGCAATACCCCCATACACACACATCATCTAAACAGTTTTGTGCCCCGGCTACGCTACGGTACTTTATACAGTAGTATTTTATGGTAGGAGGTTGACGGAGTTTAAAGGGGCCTGGAAGGGAAGCTTTGGTAGGGAATGGTTCTCTGGGATTAGCTCTTTCTCTCGTGCTCGCTCTGTTCAGAGCTCCCAGAAGTATTCGGTGCATTACTGTTTTCAGGGTCAATGAAAAAATTATAACAATCTGGATTCCAATCTTTGAAATTTTTAAAAAAATTAACCGGTTTTAATTCGGGATTCGCCTTGTCGAAATTTGATGTTATCGAAACTTTAGTACGCCAAAATTGCATTTTCCTACATTTTTGAGATAAATAAATTTTTACGAAATGATATTTTGGCAAAATCAAATTTTCTAAAACGTGGAATTTCGACAAAGTGGTCTTTCGAAAATAAAATTCTGACAATTTTCTGAGATTTTTAAACTTTTATTCGCAATGTTTTCTAGCTTTTTTCCCATTTTATGAATATTTTTAAGGCTAGATCGATGACTGTATTTTTCCAAAGCCAAACTACACTGTACAACTCTTTACGGGTATCAGCGCACATTTTTGGCCTCACTACCTCCACACCTTCGCCTTTTCGGGTATTGGACAAGCCTGGGGGCATGGTATAAAGAATGGCGATACGATAGGGGGATCCAGTTTGAGGCTGCGGGGGGAGGGGGAGCTACACTCCTTTCCTGTTGACGACCATTTCGGAAGCTCCCCCACTCGGGTTTTGAGGCTTATGCAAATCCCGAGCCGCGGCAACAGCGCGGATTATTTTTGCGCTCCATTCCGCCTGCCGGCCTGCAAATCAGCGTGAAATCGATACTGTCTGGGCTACAGATTGCCGTAGCTGGCCAGTGTATCGCCATTTAATTTTTTTATTTTGCACTTTTTAGGGCCTAGTAGATCGAATTGGAGCTGGATCTATCTGATTGATTGATAATTGATGCTTTTTAACGGTAGTAGTCGGCAAAAAATCTTTAACTGCAGACTACCGACGGCTAAAATACCGACAGTCAAAATACCGACAGTGAAAATCCCGACATGCAAAAAAGCTGTTTAAAAGGACGTGGCATTTAAATTAGCGTTAAGAATTTGCTGTCCGCATTTTGACCTATCGGCATTTTCGCTGTCGACATTTTTACTGTCGGCATTTTTAATGTGGGCATTTTGATCTTTCGAGATTTCGACTGTCGGGATTCTAGCTTCCAGAATTCTGGTTGTCGGGATTCTTTCTGTCCGAGTTCTGGTTGTCGGCATTTTGGCTGACCTGTGTTATCGGTCTCTCTCTCGCTCTCTGTTTAACTTGAACTCTATCTGTAACTCGATCTCTCTCTCACGCTAACCCCTCTCGCAAAAAACATCTAGTCTCTCAAGCCAGTGGCTCTGTGTCGACACCTCGTCGATTTCGGGAGTCGGTTCCTACGCTTGCAGACCCCTTTAAATCCTCCGATTTTACGTTGCGGATGTAGTAGTAGCAATCCGGGCTTTCTGCCACTGCTCCCCCGATGGTTTTCCGGGGCTTATCTTCCCCGTAAGCCGAGATAAGCGAGTTGTGGTTGTAAAAACTCCCAGGCTCTGGGAATTTCGGACGTACCTCCTTGGGGACGTAGCAGGAGAAAGGATTAGGTGGTGGCTTCCGCCTTGCAGATAAATGCCTTGTTGCAGATATCAGGAGCGAGAGAGAGAGAGAGCCGCGGGAACGCGCGGATTTTTTGCGCTCCATTCCCCCCCGGCCCAAATCAGCGGGAAATCGATACTGTCTACAGATTGCCGTAGCTGGCCAGTGTATCGCCATTTTAATTTTTTATTTTGCCTTTTTTGGGCCTAGTAGATCGAATTGGGGCTGATTTTATCTGATTGATTGATATTTATGCTTTTAACGGTAGTAGTCGGCAAAAACCTTTAACTGCAGACTACCGACGGCTAATACCCACATAAAAAACCGACAGTGAAAACCCGACATGCAAAAAGCTGTTTAAAAGGACGTGGCATTTAAATTAGCGTTAAGAATTTGCTGTCCGCATTTTGACCTATCGGCATTTTCGCTGTCGACATTTTACTGTCGGCATTTTAATGTGGGATTTTGATCTTTCGAGATTTCGACTGTCGGGGTTCAGCTTCCAGAATTCTGGTTGTCGGGATTCTTTCTGTCCGAGTTCTGGTTGTCGGCATTTTGGCTGACCTGTGTTTTCGGTCTCTCTCCGCTCTCTGTT